>JAOYSI010072392.1:0-21586 GCA_025775065.1 Hiodon alosoides
ATATAATGTCCATTTCCTTACTACAAGTAGATGGCATGATCCCAGAACTCCTCATCCATTTTTATAAAACTTTTTTAGGGTCTAAATATGCCTATATGTACATTTCAAAGTAAGAAAAATGCTCAAAAGAGACAGTCTAAAGGTACATTACAGTGGTAAAATCTGATGTTCTAGAAAACTGTAAATATTGTTACCCCTTGAAATTAAAGATTACAAGGGCTTGAGAATACCTGGATGAAAGGCAGTTAAAGGCCCACCCCTGGTGCTACAGATAAAGAAAATGATTTGAGCATCCCTTTAGAGGGCTGAGGAGTGTTTCTAAACTATGTTTAATTCTTAGAACACAAAGTCTTCAGAAATTACCATTGGTGGTGCGACCAAACACAATTGACTTTCACAGTAATTACATTTAATTATAATACAGGTCTGTGCCAAAAACAAAGTTCTCACCAATTGCACATGGAATTTGAATTAAGCCCCTAAGCATTGTCGTACTTCTGCAAAGTCTCCTCCAGCTTCCTGGTGATCTTCTGGAAGAAGATGATCTGCTGCTGCAGGTACAGCTGCATCTGGGCCTTGAAATCCCGCACACGAATCTGGTGAAAGTGCTGGATCTCGGCTTGTGTGGCAAAGGAGATCATGTTGCAACGCTCTTTGATGCCATCCGCCTGCGAGTCCTCCATCTTACCTTCTTCCACGTGCTTCTGGCTCTCTCGCACTTTGGTCAGGGCTCCTGTGGGCAGAGAGAGAGCACGCATTCAGGGATAAGATATAAACCGTGAGGGTGAGCAACAGGTAAATATCAAGTTCCACACACTGATGTGACATCCTTATGACAACCAAGTTTTATTTAACAGATTTTCTATAAAAGCATACACCGTATTTATTCAGCCTAGCCAACCTTCTTAAAACTAGCTAGCCGGGTCATTTTATTTAATCTTACTAAAAATATTCTCATAATATTGAATCTTTTTGAAAAAACTTTTCAGAATCATATTTCTTGATTGTTTTCTCATTACAGTACATTTTCTTGGTAACAAGAAGGAAGGCCTCTGAACACAACAAGAATTGATTACATAGGGCAGGAATCTGCAATTTTTTTTACAGGAGAATAAATAAATACAATATGATATTATGTGGCTTATAATATGATATTATAAGACACTATAAAATGCACTTAATGTAGAAGATAAACATTCCATAAAGCTCTTCTGTCCGTTCTTTTTTGATGGAATTTTGTAATTGATCCATTCTATCATTCTATCTACAGTATATATCTTTATTTTTTCCTAGCAGCAAATGCCAAGATATTAAATAACCTTTTTTTAACAAGATCATTTATCGATCTACAAGAGATTCACAGCAGCAAAGACACCAAGTATCCCCTCTATTTACTGATGTATACCTGTTTAGATACATGACCAGAAACAGTGTGAGGATGCCTTGGTAATTGTATGTTTAGGCCAGAGAAGAGACAAGCTTGGACAGTGGTCCAATCTGTCTATCTGTAAGTTTAAATGACAATTAAAATCCCCGCAAAAATCAGTATTAACTGATTATCAGAGTTAATAAATTAAATACGTTGCAACCATCTCTTAATGAGATGGTTTTGACTCCAGAAAGGATGAAAGAGAAACTTTAAAAATGATGTTACATGTTAAGTTGCTTCAATGCTGCAGTTTCTGAAGAACTTGTTTTACACAATGAGGGCTTACACTGCACTGCAACAAAGCTGGCAATCACTCAAATGTTTCTCCACACAAGCATTCCAAAACATTACATTTACATAATTACATTTATATACAGGCTGATGCATAATAGAATGTAATCTTATGATTCAGCAATTACAAGGCACATAATTAATCGAAGAGCACTTTGAATACCAATACTGAAAAATCTGAAAATATGATCACTAGATCACACTAGATTATGAATTTTCTACTAATGCTAGCGAGTGCTGTTTGACTTTATTACTATATTTTAATTCGGAGAAAGGAGTTCATTAACCCACAGAATCAGTATAGTTCATTACAAGAAAACATGACTTGCTGTATTTATCTGTGTGTGTGTCTCTTTAGGATGACTGAAGATGGCATACAATTATTTAAATTTTCCATATTATAATTTTTCTGTTTAAAGTTAACAGACAGAAAGACTATCTCTGGGCTTAAAACTTAAGATACGTACACCCCTCTTCAAAACTACTGACTCGTGCTTCAAAAGCGGTTTAAAAGTCATTAGAAGTTGGGTAACGTCAAGTGTACCAGTCTCAAACCGAGTCACAGTAACTCAAAAAATGATCTTTAGGCACTGTCATGACTAGTGTCCTTTAATTGTCGCATTCAAACCAAACGTCTTACACTCTTGACAGATACACAATTTTCTTTTTAAAATATCTTGTTTTGAGTCAGAAAGTGTCATACATTGAAATTGAAAAAGTGACTTTGACTAGAAAAGGGAAGCTCAACTCAATTTAAATGTTGCCCTGCATCCCCCCTTGTCTAATATGTAATGACTATGACTTTTCTTAATCGAAGCCCCATAATTATGGGAGGTTGCTAAACATTGTTTAAGCAACTTCAGCACCAGAATATACTTTGTAAGACAATTCCTATAAAACTTTGGGAGCTAATACTCAGGATTCTGCTGGTTCCTTTTATCCGGTTCAGTCATTTTTATTTTTATTTTTCATGAGTTGATGCGGTTGAGCTTATTATGACAAACTGCAGTCCCTGACCATTTTAACATGCCTTTTGCAAGAGTCAGATTGTGAGGAAATGGAAGATGGGTTTGATGGCCACATCATTTAAATAAGGGGTGTGACAAAATTAAGAGTTGCTTCAAAACATATTATTTATTTTACTTCACTGTTTTCACTTCTGACTACTCAGACAGTCAATGTTACCAGAGTATTAAACCTAGCTGTCCCTGAAGAATCTGACTGCAAGCTCAGCAGATAGGTCTCTCTGAAGTGCCTCAGTCCTGCTTCACACAGCTTTGGCTTTTTCGTTTTTTACTGAAAAAGTATTCCAAAGCGTCATTAATCTGACAATTAGAGACAAATTAGTAGTAAGAGGAACCAAAACAATATAAATAAAACTGAATGTACAAAGTGTGTTAGAACAGAGATGCTTTGGAAACCACTTGCTTTTTTACCATATAACCTCCTGGTATGGCGCTGTTGTTTGTGTCATTTTGGGAGAAGGATGCCCAAAGTTAACTCCAGGAGAGGGAAAATAGTCTTGTTTTGTGTGACTATCAGTTGTGACTTGTGATCTGAATAACCAAGAGCAGAAACTAAGTAGTCTGGTCTTAGAGGATTCTCGGTTCTGAGTCATCATTTCCGTTCACAGCCTATGCTGATTCAGCCTCCTCTCTGCAGTATCTATTTCTATGTCTATCTGTCATTCTCATGGGACCTAATCTCTCATGGCAGACACTGAAATCAGGTTTATATTATTGAAGTGGGGAAGAATGAAGCTGTCTCTTTTGTAAGAAAAAGGAAGGCATAGCAGTTTCTTCTTAAACGTATCAGGTCTAATATAACTTAACAGAACAGGGTGAGCGGTGTGGGGGGGGTCATAATAAGAATATCACAGCTGTATAATTCATGGACATTTTTAAAAATCTAGGTGAACAGATGTCTGCTCTTCTCCAGTCATAGTTAAAATGAAATGGTGGGGATCCTGTCAGTGTTTCAGCTCTGTGGGGCTTTGAAGTATCCCCGTTCAACTGGCTTTGTAGTTTAATGACATAGAATTCAGTGAGAATTTTCACTCAAGCATAGCATCTGGGGCACATCTCCAGATTCCATAGCTGTTTAGTCAGCAAAGTAACCTTTCCTGGTGGATTCACAGCACCAGGGGAAAAAACACCAAGATAGCAGAAAAGCCTTTAGTGTTGACAAAGCACACCACGAGAAACGTCAACAGGATGCATGGAAGAATCTGAACGGTCAACCATGAAAAGATCAAGCATGTCTGTGGACAGTATTCTGTGCATCCACCTTTCCAACAGTCAGGGTGTTGCTGAAATGATGGAAGCCCTTTCCTTAATGTATATGACATGCCTTCCACATGACATGCAAGCTAGATGTTAGCTTGATAAGCTACTTAGGCAAACTAGGTATTAAACATCAGACCCTATTCTTTTGTTAAAAAGTGCAACATACCTAGCACATTTTGAGTGTTATTCTGTCACAATAGATTGTCACTAACAGCTGAAATTCAAATTACTTAGCATGTGAATGGGGATGTCAGTTTCACTAATAGGTTTAAAAAAAAAAAAAAAAAAACTATACGCAGGTTTAAAGGTTGCCTCTTGACCCATACAGGACTAACTGTAATGTAAATATTTTTGGTGCCCCATCTGGTAGATGCTCGAGGATAGAGGTGCCACTTTGAAACAGTTAAGTAAGACTGCCTTCAATCTACAACACGCAACCTTAAGACTGTGGGGGCCTCAGAGTATATTCCACCATGTTGGCAGAATCTCCTCAATGGAGCACCAGCTTGGTACAAGTTACATCACCAGAGCATGGAGGCTTTAGGTATTACTAAAGGAACATCAGTGTTTTCCATGGCCGTTTACCCATTAAGGTCTTATTCATTACTGGCAGAAGTGAATAAACTCCAGAGACGCAGCACAGATTTTTGTCATCTAAATTAATAATCTATGGGTTACCAATCACACTTTACAAACTATAATAATAGTATTATAATGATTGTAAAAGCATGCAGCACAATGAACTAGTAGAAAAAGGCGCAGATAATCTGAGATTGGAACAACTGCACGTGTAGTTTATTTTGTGTCAGTATTAACAAATGCTCATCTTTATTCTCACTGGCATAATGTGCTGCACAATTTGATTGCCCATTCATTACATGAATCGGTTGATTGAAAAGCTAGAGAATAAGCTTGTGTTGCTATAAACTGTAACCTTTGGAGGCCGAAATAAAGCTGGCACTGGAACAAGCAAGTCTTCAGCGATTGAAACACAAAAGGTCCTTAAAATATTTGAACAAATATTATCTAACAAAAACTGCATATTACCTATATTTCTGGTTTTTATTTTATTTCCTCAAAATCTTCATATTTTACTTCTCTTACTTTAGGGTCCTTTTATCTCAACCATGAGAAAAACGTTACGTTATTTGAGAAATTAGCGGAAGGAAGAAAGATTATTACCTTGTGCAATATATGCACATTTTCTGCAGTACACTCTTTTACAAGACGGCAACAGTGATTTTATAATCATATCCTTCAATCACATACATGAAAAACTCCACTAGTCTCACTAGTCAGGTGTAACTGTGGTGTTTTCAAGGGCCAACTTTACAATGAAATTTTTTAGTTTGTCATAGAAGCCAAGTGCTGACGTGGTAAAGGTTATAGAGACAAAAGAAAAACCTTAAACAAGCGGGTCTAGGCACACATATTATTAGTTCTTATAGTCTGTGCATCTTTTCAAGTGGCTGCTTAAGCAATCAGTAGGAAATTAAAAAACACACACACAAAGCGATTTTTTGCAATTAGGAGTACACAGTTGTTATATTGCTAAATTAAGCAAAATAAATTATTTCCGAGGTGTGCTAACAGGAATGTCGTAAATGAAAGCCAAATTGCGTGCATTCAAACTTAAAGTTCTGTTTGTGGCTTGAAAAAACAATGTTCATAATTATATAATGTGCACTGGTGGCTGCTTGTTCAGCATCTCACAACTAATTAAGGATAACAGAAACAATCTTACTTTCAATGCAGTAGCCAAAATAACCAAGAAAGCAGGGGGCAGATACCACAATTTTCCCTCATAGCAGTGAGTACTTCATATCCTCAATAAAAGAACTGAAGTAATCAGTGAGATAATGGCAGTCTCCCCAAAGTAGAGGCTATGCAAATTTCATAAAGTGCCTCTAGACCTCATATTTAACATTTTGAGCTCCTTGAAAATTGAAAACATATTTTGTGCTCACATCCTCAACTTGTTTTCTTGACCCAGAACCAACAAAGTTATTGAAAAACTCCCTGTAACATTAAAACCAATGTTAAACATTACTGCATTCCTGCCTTTGATAGCATAGACCACCATATACTTTAAAACTATTTGAAACTCACACAGGCGAGTTTTTTTTTAATTACAGAAGTTAAACTGCGTAATTTGTATGTAATTTCCGGGTTCACCATTGAGAACTGAACCGAGAACCGGGTACCGAACGGTTCGGGACGAATACGTGTACCGTTATACCCCTCATTTTAGTGGTGAAAAGTTGGGTTATCAGCAGTTTCCCGACATTCTGTCATTTCTCTCTGGCACCACACTTAAATGTGATATCTTGACGATCATCCGTAACAGAATATGCAAACTGCTAGCCAAACTGAGTATGTGACGTGGTGATGAACGAATCTTCTAACCGAAACGAATTGAATCACTTGATTCTGCAAATGATTCGTTCGTCTGACTCCCACACTAGTAGGCTATCCACTAAACGTACTAACGCAGTAGTGATGGGCAGATTCGAAACTAACAATCTTACCGGGTTATGTGAACCAGTGAAAGCATACACCCCAATGAGTGATTCACTAAACGAAGTTCAGATTCGAAAGATTCGTTCAGTTAATTAATCTGAACGAATTAACATTTACTGATTCTACTGTTTTAATACATGTCATATATTCTTTATATTATTTGTTTTACGAAATACTGACACCGGTGTCAATAATGTTAACTATAAGACAAATTTATAATTAAAAAGTAGCCTTTGAGAGAGTTTAAGTCCGTCTAAAAGAAGTCTAAAAGAAATTGCCATATTAAGTATTGCGAATGATTTGGCGACTTTGATTTTAAATTTTGGCAGTCGGTATGGAAAAACATTGCCATTTGAGGATTCCTTTTCTTTTTGTCACAATTCATGTCATTACATTGGCAGGCATTTTGCATTCTCAATCATGAAAACGATAATGCAATAACTTTGAATTTGAAAATAAAAATAAAAATGCATACCCATTTAGAAAAAGGAACGGAAAGTATGCATGAATTATGTCACCCATAGACGTCCGTAAGAGAATACAGTTATATAGTGGCCCCAGTTGCCAAAATCTGAGTTTCATTGGCTTAAATGTATCCTATTTTTAGTACATCCTGAAAAAGACCAGCACAGCATTTTTGGTTTTACTGCCAAAGTAAAACTACAAAAATATAGCAACGAGAAATAACGGATCTCACGCCTTGTATCGCTGTATAGTTAAGACGTGCACTACAAAGCAGTGATAGTTTTTCACACCAATATTGAAATAGTTCCGGTATGCTACCAAATTTAAGGACTTAAGGACTTTACTAACTTAGTACTTGAATGGAATCGGTCTTGTGTGGATACAATTGCGCGGATATATTCTGCAATCGGAATGGAGTTTAGATTAAACCGAAAACATCGCAGCATAATATTCGTGAAGCTTATTGCATTACCTTACCTTTCTGAACATGGATGATATCCGGATAGTTAGCGAGATGTCCCTGGTAAAGCGCCATTAGGTCCATTATAGGGTCAAGATCCTGCTTGGGTTGCTCTGCGAAATACTCCCCAATTGTATGGTACGAATCCCCAGTGTGGTAAATTGCAAGATTTAACCTGACAGAAAAGGACTGCTGGTCAAGTTCAAAAGCCTGACTGAGAGTTTTAAAAGCCTGACCTACTTTCTGGTATTCTTTCTTGAATCCTGTTATCTGTTTCCTGGCAAACTCGTTGACCGTGGCATTGACCTGAAGCACGCTTTCTTCCATCTTTTTTGTAAAAGCCTTAAACCCATCCGTTTTACTCTCGACTACTTGTAGGTCAAGTGGGTCAGTGGGTGTGCTAATGGTAAGAAAGAAATTAGCTCCCACCATCTCATCCTTCTCTGCTTTTCTTTTGCCCAGCTTCCACATTCTTTCGTCGGTACTGCTAGAAGTAAGAAAGTGTTGAAAGACATCACATCTAGCTAAGACTGGATGACTGGTCATATGGTTCATCCACCATATAAGGCCTTTTCTTCTTTTGGAAATAAAATCCTCTTGGAATCTCCCAGTGGCTTGCTTCTCTGGGATATGGGGGACCGAGATTACTGGGAATTTTTCAGCCAGTCTGGAATAGAGCCAATCAAAGTGCTTGTATCTTCTGTTTACTTGGTTCTGCGTGTGACTAGGCATCAACTTGTACGAAATAAAACTTTTCATACCTTTGAATTTTGTTTGTTTGGTTGGGTCATCGATGGTGCAGTTGAATGGATAAGGATTCTCTTGCCATTCTGGGCCGTACTTTCCCATCACAACGTAAATCTTGTCACCATCCTTAACAAAGCCAGACACCTCCCCCAATACAAAAGCTTCCCCTCCAGATTTCACAAAGGTAGAAAACCTATTGAGGTTTCGACTGACTGTTGCTGAACTCTTAGCATGATGCGCGTCCCCACCTCGATTCATTGAAGTAACTGATATTCTATTCGTCGAGGGTCCATTGCCATCATAGTCTTGGTAACTTCCTCCAACAACACCGGACTCATTCGCAACAGTTGAATTGTCGTCCCAGTCGTCCTCCCAATCCTCATCGCTCCCAGAACTGGCTTGACAATGCTGTGGATGTTTAGCTGGAGCAGATGAAGCAGTAAAATGAGATGCTGGAGCTTTTAAAAAGTTCTCAGGCAAGGTCTTATAGAAGGCATCATAGCCATCTGCTGGAATGTTAGCATTTCTGGAGCTTTGGTGTTCATCCACAGATATATTTTTATTTGAAGGGGCTGTTTGATTCCTCAGAATCTCAATGTAAGAAGCAGGAAATAGACCTCTTTCTCCTTTGCCGTTTGTCCCTTCCAACCAACCTTCTACATCCTGTTCGCTATATAAAGTCACAATTTCGTTTTCCTTCACCGAGATCTCCCCGGGATTTTCGGAATTAAAGTCATACAAAGCCCTCGCCTTCAGTGACATAATTTGGAATTCTCTAAGGAGTCGAATAAACACATAAATCCCAGAGACAGCAGACAGCAGGTCAGAGGAAACTAATTCAAACAGCTGTCAGGACTTAGTCAATAAGTTTTTTCGCTCCAAATTGTTTTCGATGTAAACTCCGACGCTTTCTAATATGTCCATTCAGTTTAAAATAGTGTATTGACATCAGATAGTTCACCCGGTTAAATTTGACGATACAGCTTCACAGTTTCCCTGGCACCAATATGAGCTTGCCACTGCAACAGCACCTTAAATACTCAGTCTGAATCATCGAAGGAGGAGCCTAGAGAGGCTACATAATATATCAGACAACACAAGAAGACTGATTATATTTGCTTTGTCCAACCAGTTCGCGGCTTTATCGCATACGACTTTCGTATTTTATAAATCGAAACACGTCTTGTACTGTGGAAACCGCCGTTACTTGAATATGCCTAAATATTGAATGTTTGTGTATAAACGAGGATGTTGAGCAAAGTTCGTTAATTGGGTTTTCTGCTCAGGCTCTTGTGACGTACACAAATGTTAAAATAAAGAGGGGTAAATTCACGCATGTTATACAATTATGTTTTTGAAAATTAAATGTTAAATGCATCTCAGTAATGTTGAATTCTTGCTCAAATGTTTGAAATTCACGTCGCCATTTACAATGGGTATTTATTTACGTGCCAAGAATTGGATTTATAAAGAAGGTTGTAGAGTGGAACGTCAAGATAAAAAAAACAATAAGTTAGTAATTTTACTAAAATTCCACCCCATCGCCAGTATCTGCTATTTATTAGCGCTACAAAGTTGGATCTTTCAAATTACAATGCAAATAAAGTTCAGAAAAAACTGTTTGTGACCAATTTTGTCTTTTCAAACAATCGATATTGAAAGTGAGCAAGGGTCAACCAAAATAGTCTTAGGTACTGACGGTTAATTGAATAACATGACAATGTATCTCTGCTAATGCCAATGCAATTGGTTCATCATCACGTTATCAAAAAACACTTTTAATGTCTGCAAAAGTTTAATAGTCATACATGTGTTGGATACGCTGTTTCCAATGTTAAGGAATGCAATTCAAATAATAATAATAATATCACATTTACAATAAAAAACAACAACTTTTAATTCAATATTTGTGATTCACAATAAATCTAAGTACAGTCAATCTCATAATTCATCCTAACAAATATATTACCATGTGCAGTTTATGTAACTAACATTAAATAAACATTTTAAGGTATAATAAATGTTTAGCATACCAAAAGTGTTTCCCAGCGTCCAGGAGTATAAATGGTCTCAAACAAAACTTGATCTAACTGAACTCAGTGAAGGAAACTGATGGCAAGAATAAATTATCGGAGTCTTTCAGTGGGCCTCAGCAACAACGTCTTTGGACTCCACCACTAGTATTCCATCATGACACAGCAGGGCTCTCAAGTCTCCCACCTGAAGCTGTTCTGGCAGCTGGTACTGACGGGTAAAACTCCGGGAAATAAACCCGTGCTCGTCCATCCTGGACCCATGTTGACCTTTCACCAGCAACCAGCCTTCAAAAACCTGGATCAGAATGTCCTCAGGTTGGAACTGAGCTACATCCAAAAGCACTTGGAAGGCAGGCTTGGTCCCATGCCTGTTGCCGTGGACAGCTGCTCTGCAGGTTTCTCCCTCCACCCCATGGAAAGCAGGGCCTGGCAGGGCAAACAGGCTGTGGTCTTCCACACAATCCTCCAAGTTCTTTCCTTCAAAGTGGGACTGGTTGCGTACAGGGCTTTTCACCCAATGTTTGATGGTGACTCCTTCCATTGCTCCCAGTCAGAAACCCTTGTGTGAATAATAGTGTGTGCTTGACAGTCAGGAAGGTCTATAAAAAGTCCAGCCTGTGGTAATGATTCTTTTCTAGGGGGTGGGGAGGTTATGCTGTTTATAGAACTGGAAGAGTTCAGACGATGAGATAACACATACAGATCCTTGTATAGTTATTAGCCCAAATGATCTCCTTCAACTCAATTTGACTTGTTTTGAGTGTTACGTTTCTTAAGCTGACAATTTATCTAAAGACATGTATTGCTGATGCCTTTTGACTTCTTATATATAAAAAATATCTGTAGTTTAAATATTTTTTTCTGGCAAAGACTAAATATTTATCTCTCAAGGAGTAAAAGAACAATGCTATGATAAAATAGGCACGATATATTGTCACAATTCAAGGGATGCAGAGATAATATTATAAAACTTTCTAAAAACTATCTGCAACTAGTTTGGAGGTGTTGACACAATAATGATCAACAGTTGGACCACAAAATGAAAAGAGTTAATGTATTTTGACAAACACTGACATCTTGTGTTAATGTCAAGACCCCACATACTAATGGCGTTCTTGCGATGGCAGCTAGAGGCTAGTATAGTAGTGGCCAAAAGTGATGGAAACCTAGGAAAATTTATGTCTTTGGCCTTTACACAAACATATTATTAAAAATGTATTAAATATTTTGGTATTCACGGTGTTGTTGCGCTTGGAGTGTAAAAATAATGTACGCGCTCCAAGTTTCAATTATTTTATTTGTCATGAAGCAATGAAACTTGCACAAAACCAAAATTGCGTGGACATAATTTTTGGTAAATCTGTCATACAAATATTGCACTTATTATTCCCACCCTATAATTGCTACAGGTGTGTCAATTAAGGTGTTGGCTATATAATTAGAAGTTAATTTGTGGGTTTTGGTGAAAATGGAAAAGAGGAAGGAGCTGTCCTCTGCAACCAAAGAGGCTATTTTCAAAATGGCTAAATCTGGTCAATCAGCATCGGTGTGCTGGATTTGAATGGTCGCACTTTCCACAGAATTATTGCAAAGCACTGTGAGTCTGGTACCATGCAGAATGTAAAGCAATGTGGCCGGCCAAGGAACACTAGCAAGCGTTTTGACAGGAGAATGAAAATCTCTATGTGTGACCGCCTCCAAAGTTCTGGAAGAGACATGCAGAATTTGAAGGCACGTTAAAATGTTTCATTTACTATAAACAATAATGGCGTTCAACTTGAGGTAAGTGTTTAGATACTCCCCATCCATATAGCCCCTGCATTTACACCTTGGTAAAGATCGTTTTGCGAAATGTCTCTTTATCACAAGCTGAAAGTATCGCAAGAATGCAGATGGGGGATTTTCTTTCACCAGAGAAGAATTTACAAACTCCTGTTGGCATTTTAAAAGAACCCCAAGTTTGCCAAATAGCACATGAACCCACTCAACCTTTCCTAAGTAGGAACGGCTGTGCAGCGATCAGCCCGTGGCCTCAGCAGGGGTATTTTGGAGACAAATATAACGCAAGTTTAAATTCCGAGACTATATACAGAAAGATAGGAAAAATTTAACTGTACCTCAGGAGAAGAACTAATAGAACACACTTTTAGGATACAAATAACTGTAAACAAAACAATCAGGTGGAGCTCCTAGAAACCACATACACGCAGACCATACCTGACAGAATGGCAGAACTAAAGATTTTAATGGACCGCTTGAAACGACACAAGGCAAATATCAACACTGGCACATCAGGGTTTGCCCTGTCCAAAAACAGCTGAAGACTGGGACACAGGTGAGTGTTCGCGCTGTTTATTCACCATTTCTTTCACCTGTGAATTTCAAACCAAAAGTCCAGCAAAAGGACAAAAGTATAAAACAAAATCATCTTAGGAGACACCATAATCACAAATAAACCACAAAACCAAATTCAGCCACCAAACAGCCTTTAAAAAATAAATAAATACTGGTTTAAAAATGTATTTCCAGCAAATGGTGCAACCTCCCATTTGATAGTAATCGTACAAGCCAAACTGTTTATCTCTAATGCCAGCAATACCATTTTCTATGTCATTTAAATTTATATTTTGGAACTTGATTTTGCTATCATTGTAGTCCTCAAATCCAACCATAAACATACCCACGATAACCATTAAAACATTATAATGATATTTGGTTGTTATGTTTTTAATCAGTATGTCTGCTAGAATAATTGTAGGACTACAATTGTACCCTGACGGAAAATTCATCTTGACCCTTTCAAGCTGGTGACAAAATATGTTTTGGACATGGTAACTGGTAGTTGATTGATCAGCTAAAATGACTTTCCCAGCTTGACTAATCTGGTCAGCCAACTTGATGAGCTTGTCAATCAACTGGGCCATCTCAACCATTTTTAAATCCAAGCTGGTCTAAAACGGATTCTCCAGCAGGGAATTTACAAGTAACATTCAACTACAAATACAATTTCAGAGTCATACATTACAACTCTAACTGATTTCAGGCTGAAGATGCACATCACTACTAATAGTACTACTAATTTTCAGCCCATATCAGTTAGTAGTCTACTAACGCAGGCATTAATTGATATAATTCACATTTTAGGAATAGCTATTTAGAATATTTGCCTTGACATTATTTTAAAATGTAGGGAAAAAATTATCAACAAAAAAATCACATCATGTTTCGGTTCATTTTTCAAATGGGAAAAATCAGTTCGAGTGACTAAAACGATTTTTTAATCGTTAAAATTGCGGGCAACTGCTAGCCTGTAGTGGATAATGAGTACAAGCGGTGGATATGTGAAAGGTGAGGTATAAGAACTGTCCAGATGTGGAACAGCGTAACGCTCTCGAGTTTTTATTGGTCCATATCTGGCAGAGAACTAGTGCAGGAGCGAGACATGACAGTTCAGTAGGCATAGTTAGATGAGCGAGCGAGACTGTGAGAGTGTGAGAGAGAGGGGTCTAAAACGTTTGAGTCATTAAAAAAAAAATTATATATATGGCTCAGAATTGCCACTGTCATGCTTTTGAGGAGTCAGGCCTGGGACATATTGTATTTTTCTGTATGGAAAGCGTCTTTGTGACATGGAAACATGTGAAAAGCGCTTTATAAAAATGAATCGACGGATTGAATTTGGTCCATTACAGAAAAGTTGACTTGGAATTTAGGTCAATTTTAGAGACAGACCAAGATTTTGCATGGATGTATAACAAAAAACCCTTCAGACAAATTAGGAATTAGGTCTCCAAGTCGTAGATCAGTGCCAGATGAGGGTGGTGGGCGGTTCTATAGCTAAATCCAGGCCGTCGTTACCTCCGAAAGTTGATTTTGGCCGGGATATACCACACGGATTGAGATAATAAAACCTTGGTATTGGTACGTTTACTGTTGATACTAGGTTCTGTAATAAAACACGTGTGTGATTTAAAAAAAAAAAAAAAAAACTTAAAAAATCGCTAAAAACAATTCATCCGTTTATGCAGTTTCCTACATTAAACATTATTTTCCAGATTTACGATGGACAAAGGAAAGACTGTTATTTTGAGTTCAAAATTACAATTGGTTGACTGGCAGCATAGCTTTTGTAGTTACAATATATTTTATAGTAAAGCCTTCAGACACACCGACACATCGAACACTATCATTAGCTACGCTAAATTGAGCTACCAAGCTTGTATACCTTGCTACTACGAACTAAATATAATTTGTGTTTTCCTGTACGTGTAGGTTGACACAAATCCTACTAATTACAGATCTACTTGCAGATGATCTATTTAGCTAGCTATCAAACAAAACGTTTGAATGCCATCATCAACGAATTTCACTCATTCAGCAAACGCCCTTAAAAACTATTTTTTTGGATGATCAAGAATTCAACCTGTTTCGGTACATGGATTATGTCGTATGGAATTAAGCAATGCGTATATTTTGCTTTTCTGTTATTTGAAATTTTGTTATCTAAACATACATTTGCATTATTTTCTACAATATATAGTTGATGATTGCATTGTTAGTCTAAGACAAATTGGAAGTCTCTCGTAATATGGGTCTGATATGAGTGGATAGTTCCTAGTATTGTATTTGTGCATGCCGATTTAAGTGCATTAAATATCCATCATAGTAATAATTAATATTATTATACGGAGCGGGGTTGGTGTACTGTGTATTGTTAGCTTCCGATTAACAAACCAGACTTTCAGTATTTTATTCTTATTTTTGTTGGTTTTATAAAAGAAATGATGTGAGTTGGAACGCCAGCTAGCTTAACGTTATTCTTAAGTTTTCTCAGTTTGAGCCCATTTTTCTATTTTACCATAAAGTTAATGTAGATGAATAAACTTTAAATGAAGATGTGTTTAGACCACGTAAGCGAAAGTAGGTTACTTTGACCAATTAATAATAGACCAAACCTGAATTCCCCTATTTAATACTCATTTTGGATACCCCCGAGTATGGGGTTTAATCCTACGAAGATCTAGGTTTGTGATTTTTTATTTTTTTATTTAAATGCTGTAAAGTGATTAAATAATATTGGAAATGATTCCAAACATCATGCACTAGTCTTCAATTTAATGTTTTAATGCTTTACTGCTGCATAGAATAATTATATTTGTCAAGCAACATTGGTTTTGTTTGTAGGGTAAAACGACCATACTGTTATCCTTAAAGAAACCACCTTCCAGTTCGGTATGGACAAGGAAACAGTAGTGAGAAACCACAAATATTTTTCCATTCCTTGTGAATGGTTTCAGAAGATTTTTACTTCATTAAAAAAAAAAAGTTCTATAAATAGTTGGTAGAGGTGGAAGTTGAAAATGAAACCAGACTTTCAATAAAAACCTCTTGTATATCGCTATTGCTATCTTGGTGCAACGTGCACCTTAACCTATGTAGAATAGTTTTAATGCCCTAGCAGATTTATCTAGTTTATCTAGAAAGTACAAAAGTGGTGTCATGGGTCTAATATTTGTAAGCGTGCCAAATAACCTTTAACTAGCTGGGGCCTTGTGTAAATACTATCTAGGCCTAACCTCAGTTAAAAGGATTTAGTATTGTTGAATCAAATTACATTTATTAGTTTGACTGTTAAAGACACAAGGAATCTGTAGATATGTAACAACGTATTTGAATCATTAACAAGTAACCAGGGATTTTTATTTATCAAGTTTACTTTCATTTAATGAACTTTACTATAAGCAAAAATACTACAATAATAATACAAAAATTATCTTCTACAAGGAAAACATTTGTATCAAAGACGTTCTCGGAAGCGCTCCAAATATCAGGGGGGAAATGCATGAAAAGTGCCAATTACAATTCTAGGAAACTTTCTCATTCGTGTCAAAAGTACATCAGTTTGTTTGTTTACTCCAGTGGAAGGAGTATTAGATGAATGGGCGTTTGAATGCTCAATAATTTATATTTCTAGGAGCAGATCACTGCAAATGGGAAAATGCATTGTTACCTTTCCTTTTGATGTGGGGAATTTTGTTGTGTTTTTCTGTTTCATTCATTTTTTTGGCGTTTGATAATCTTTAATCCAATTTGGAGTGTTTTATTTTGGAACTGGGTGGTCACTGATCCTTTAATCTCCATGGAGATATCCTAGCGCTAATCTGAAGTATGCTTGATTGTCCCTCTAAGGAAAACCTGCTGAAGTTGAGGAGGGACTGTAGCATGTCTCTTGCTGCACTTAAGTTGGATTGTCTCCCTGCTGGTCTCTCTGCCTTCCCTGGCTTTATTCATTACTTTGGCTGGCTTGTTTGTTGTTGGGGGTAACGCTGTTGCCGAGGACGATGTCTGAATGCATAGAGCTCTCTCTAGCCCTCTGCAGGATTGGTTTTTACACGGTAAGGTGAATGTCCATACATTTTATACAGCAGTTGTTGTGATGCATAAATTAAATACATTTTCAGGTATCGTTTTTCTTTAAACGTATTGCAATTTGATTCCCTGCTTTGGCAATGAATGGAATGAGCTTCCCCCACCCAGTGCAAATGTTTACATATTATTAAGGTGGAACTACGCTATTAGGGAGTTGCAGAGCTTGAACTTGGAAAAATAAAATAATTTACCTGTAACATCCTCAATCAAATGTTGATTATGTTTGAAAAATAGTGTTTGTGAGTACTGTCAGAGCCATTATTGCTATAGCGAGTACATTAGTAACTGTGTCTTCCTCTGTTGTCTTTTTATAATAATCTATGCAAACAGACGGGTGTGTAGAACAAATTTTCGTTTGAAAATGTGCACCCTGTAGCCATTTGCTATTCATAGATTTTATTCTTTCTGTGCCAAGTGCTTTCAATGCCTGGAAGCTGGTAAAATTATTTTGAATAAGGAAATGCTTATCCAACTTAAATCTGAGTGATGATTCTTTTTGAGAGTTAAGGCGGATCTCGTTTATTTCTTTCACAAACAGCCCTATAAATTGCATGTTTTATACCTGATTGCCTTTAAACATTGCTTTGTGATAACATCAGAATATAACCATGCTGTTTAAAGCTAGACTATTGGTTTCTGTTCTTATGTTTTTTTGTTGGTGGGGAAACACTGGATAAGCTGCCAGGTGTGTTTGACAGCAGCCATAGTATTGTTTATGGGTTTCTTATTTTGAAGCTGTAAGTTACCTATAATGTTTTTGTAGCTCAGGAGCTTAAGTGGAAAATTAGAGGTGGTTCGTTCTTGTTTTTGGTTGTTGCTACCAGGACTAAACTGGAGGTGATACTACTCTTTGGATTGACCAAGTCTCACTTCTCCCATGCCAGGGAGAGGAGAAAGAAAGGAAAAAAGAAAAATATGGTTAGCAGCTGACAATAAAGGGGAGATGGATAGTGCGATGTTATGAAGGTGATCAGAGCCCTGCAACAGGGGTGGGTCTATTAGAAAAGTGACTGTGACAGAAAACTCTTTGCACCTGATGACTTTATGGTACAATTCCACCCTCTATCTCAGCACCCAAGATGGGTAAAGGACAAACTGAACAGCTTTTGCTGCTCTTGTGGCAGTCAAATATATAGCCTCTTGTGAGTGAAGTAGTCTATGGGTATTGTAATACAAATTTTAATAAAAAGACATTTTAATACAAAGACACCTTGAAGTCAGCTCGGTGCTCTAGGTGAAACCAGTTAAGTGATTCTAAGGCTGGGGTGATGTCTGTGGGCTGCCTGAAAAAAATGGCATTACGGTAGTCTACTCCACAGGTGGCAAAACCATGGTTACATTTTTGTGCATTTTGACAGATTTTAGCAATAGTTCTAAGATGGAATATATTCTGCTCTTGATTTATATTTTTACATGGTATACAAAGTCTTTAATAAGTACATTGGGAGGAACTAAATAGCCACTCATTGTATTATGTGTTCTGCTATTACAGTGATTTTTGGGGCCTGCCACCATCATTCCCTGATTTAATAGTAGAAACTAGGATTTCAGCCAGCATTTTACATCCTGGAGGCAAGAATATAATTTGCCAGTATGCTGGTTCTTGCCTGGTTTCATGAAGAAATCGAGTTGTATGATGTGCATAGCAGTGCAAATGAATCCCCTGTTTACAAATGTACACTCAGTGGTTTGTGTATTAGGTACACCACCCCGGTCATAAAAATGGATCGCTGCTACAGAGTCACGGTGTCTAGTGTTTACAGAGAATACTTTGACAGACAAAAAAAGTGAGAGATATTGGAAGAGATTGACTTGTGCAAGCTAACAGGCGGATTGGAAATAACTGCAGCACAGCAGTGGTGAGCAGAATGGCATCTTGGAATGCACGACTCGTTTGTCGTTGTCTCAGATTGGCTATTGGAACAGACGACCACACCACATTCTACTTCTGTCTGCTCAAAATATGCTCCACTGGGCACGTGATCACCAACACTGGGCAATTGAAGAGTTGGAAAACATTGCCTGGTCCAATTAATCCTGGTTCCTGTTGCGTCATGCCTGGTGTCAACGGCACAGGTTGGTGATGGTGGTGTAATGGTGTGGCAGATATTTTTCTGGCAGATATTAGGTTGCTTGATACCAAGCAACTTTTGAACACCACAGCGTATCTGAACGTTATTCAGGTGTTCTCGTCGTGGCTGTAGTTCATCTTTCATCTTATGGATACTGTAATCAAGATCATTTGCCATGTCACAAAGCATGTATGGTCTCAGAATGGTTCCAGGAAAATGATGGCGAGTTCAGTTTACTTGTTCGATCTGCGCAGTCTCCAGACCTCAACCCATTAGAGCATTTTTTCAGACGCTTTAACCTGGAGTCAAATTGTCCTTAGATCTGTTTTAGTTTAAATTTAGCTGAATGACTGAATGTTTCAAATTAATGCAAAGTTCAAATTTGGGTAGAGTCAATATATTGTGCGTTAAAGTTGTGTTGTGCTTTAATCATTTGTACAAAAATGGCGTTAAATTGACTTTTTGGTCAAGCACTTATTTTTGCAAAGCATTTGCTGCACTTGCTGCAAAGGTGGCTTCTTTTTTTTAACTCTTAATATCCAGTAAAATATCCAGAAAAAGCCAGCGATTGTACATGGAAAATGGCTATAATGATTCCATCAATACATAAAATTGTTTAAGTAGTTCTTGTCACCTGGCACATCTAATAAGTTAATAGCTGTGTGAAGGAGGAATTTATTTATTTATTTATTTTTTTTTGTGTGCATGAGAATACATTTGTCTCAGTCTTATAGAGAAATCATCTATTTTAATTGTTGAGGGCATAATTATTTACAAAAAAATAACACTTGAAGTTTGCAAGGATGTAGTTGTGATATCATTTCTATAGGCACTTTATTGTAACACAATTAAAATGTTTTCAGTTACTGTAACTAAATCTCATATTCAAACAGCACCTGCATAATTAATTATAATTCTATAATTTCAAAATATTTTGTATAACTAAGGTTTGGTAACTCAAACCTTACTTTATCTTAAATGTTTCTTTTCATATCAGTTAGAGGGAGACAAACTGTTATCATTGGCTCTGGGGTATGTTGATGGGGAGGGCCATACATGTTGAAAGCAGTTGGAAGCAGTTTTTGCTCTGAGAACCATCCATGGTTACATGTGCCCATTGCTTGTGGTTCGTAGTTTTTGAGTATTGGGGCAAATGTTTTAAATTTAACAAACTGAGTACGACTGATTACACAATCACTCGATTGTAAATTGCATATAGAGCCATTGCACTGGATTAATGTTTGCTAGGTGTGTCATCTCTATTTGAACATAAAGATGAAGTAGATTATTAGATCTTTCATGTAATTAAAAGACCAGGAATCAACTGTTAACACAAAAGGGTGATATGGCTCACAGCAGTAGGGCGTTTGGCAAAGATACTGCCACAAGTCAAATCTTTTGGGTCTAATCTGGCCTAATTATTTTTTTCCTCTGAATTCAGTGACTGCAAGACCTGGCAGATGCCAGGATTTCATCTACTTACATCTACTTACATCTACCTACTTACATCCAAAACATCTGCCAAATAAGTTTTGATTTATTTATTTTATTTTTCACCGTGAAAGTTGTTTTTTTTTTAAATTCATTTATTCATCTGGTTAATTGTTTATTTTCAATTGTTAATTTGGGAGCACGAGAAACCAGCAAACTGAATTCATGTTGGCCCAGTTCCTATGGATGATGATATATTAATTTAGCATTTGATGAAATAAACAGCATGATGGACAAAAAAAAAAAACCTAGAACATACTATTAAAAAAGCCCACAAACCCATAGCATCACCAACACCAAACCAGATTTTCCAGTTTTTTTCCAGTAACATTTTTATTCAAACTCGGATGGCTCTTTTTAAAGAAGTGTTTGATTGTTGACACCTGCGTATGATTGTCATTGGTGGAACCACACTCAGGTGCACTAAGTGGTCCTATTAGGGGGCTTAGCTACATATGTTCTTTGGACTTGTTTGTAAAAAGTTTGAGAAAAGGTAAACAATCTGTCTAAAACTTGTCATAAGGATCAAAGAAAAATGACCCTGAACACCTGTACTAGAGTCTAGAGTTGATATCTCAGAAAACATGGAAACCAGACGGAAATGCCAGTAAATTCACCCTGAAGACTAGTCACTAACAATAGCTAATGTTTACAACTGAGAGTGAGTGGAGCATCTCTCTAGTCCATGACTACAGCCTCAGCAGCTTATTAATTACTGAGCTGCTAGGGTCGGTGTCGTCCCTGTAGAATTTAGCAAAAGCAGCTGTGATTCATCAAGGACTTGGAAAAATCCCTGGAAAATCCCATCTGACTTCAGCCACACAATTAGCGCCTTCTCAGCTTGTGGGTTGTTCATTTACTACAGCAAATGTTAAAATCAGAAATCAGAACTTCAAACAACTATTGGGGTATGCAACATTTGCTAAGAAATGGCAAGCCCATGTTCGGATTGGTTAACCTATTTATTGTAGAGGAAATGGTTGTCTCTGTATATTCTACACTCAGTGGCCAGTTTATACAGTTGTGCTCAAAAGTATGCATACCCTAGCAGAATTGTGAAATTTTGGCATTGATTTTGAAAATATGACTGATCATGCAAAAAAACTCTTTTATTTAAGGATAATGATTATATGAAACCATTTATTATCACATAGTTTGGCTCTTTTTTAAATCATAACAACATAAATCACCGAAATGGCCCTGATCAAAAGTTTACATACCCTTGAATGTTTGGCCTTGTTACAGACACACGAGGTGACACACACAGGTTCAAATGGCAACAAGGTAACAAGGTAATGGAACTTTATAAAGATGGAAAAGGATATAAAAAGACATCCAAAGCCTTGAAAATGCCAGTCAGT
>JAOYSI010072393.1:0-21586 GCA_025775065.1 Hiodon alosoides
GCACACACACACACACACACACACACACACACAAGCACACACAAGCACACACATACACACACACACACACACACACACACACACACGCACACGCACACGCACACGCACACGCACGCACACGCACACACACTCCACACACACACACACACATACTCACACACACACACATACTGTCACACACACACACACACACACACACACACATACGGCCCAGGGTGATGCCACTGCCGTGGAATGAAATCAATGGGCACACAGTCCGCTCTGTCTGACAGTATTGTCATGGTATATTATCTGGTTTTCGACTGTGGCTTCGAATCATAGCAGTCGTCAGTTAAATTTGCCCCTTCTGAAGCTGAGCAAAATGTGGTAATGTCACAGCCACAGGCGACTGGCGTTCACAGGACGGTTTACCAGCTCGGCACAGCCTCCTGGCCTGTCACACTATATCTGTCTCAGGGCCTGTGTCTCCCTCCTAGTCAGGGGTTTTCAAGAATTATGCCTGGAGCGGTGGTGGGACGTACCAAAAGAGGGATTTTTGTTCAACACTTAGCAACATTACCACACTTCACTCAGGCTTTTGATAGGGGAGGAATTTAACTGACTTCTCTAAACATGGCAGCCACACAGTATGCAAGATAATGTGCAGTGACAGTGTTGTGGTATGAGGCTGCGAAATCTATTAATTTATATTTCATCCTCTACAGTCCTGCCCAGTAGCTGTTCTCTCCCTGCTAAATAAGTATGGCAAGTGGTGATCTGGGTAGAAAGGCAGGGAGCACACGACTCAGAAACTACCATTCCTCCAAAGGCTACAATCCTCTTAAAACAATCGAGGTGGGGAAATAAAACCAGATACAGAACAGGAAATAGGAACTGGAGAGGGTGAAGATAGATCTCAATGTAGTGAAGGTCTTCTCTAGTAGACTTTTCTCTAGCCTCTAGTATTATCTTTTAGCAATGAACCCATTTCTCATGGGCCAAAAGCTATTAACTCTGGAATTCAATGGAAATGTTCCATTTAACTCCTTTATTGATAAAAATCTAAGAAAAGATTTGTTAAACATAAATGACCAAATTCTAAAATACAGTCTGCTTGATACCAAAAGTACCAAAAGTTAACGTTTCATAAACACAGAATCCCTGCATTTCAGGGAAAGAGTGCAATATTTAATTAATCAAATTATTACCGTGTTCTGTATTACAGGTTGGTAAGACCCTATACTGTGCAGACGATTTAGCTTGATAACTTTTGCAAGCATAAAATACGATGAACAGCCAGCAAAGTACCCTCACTTCTCTGGTATACACCGAATCATCATTTAAAAATAAGACATTTCCCTAGTGCTGTTTATGACTCCTGCATAAGAGAGGGCTACAGATGGCCCAGAATTGAGGGACAGACAGACAGTAGTGTTCTCTTCATGTTTGGACTCAACATGTCAGAGGGAATAGCACATAAGCACTAATGCACAGAGTTCCTTTGGGGATGTGCTGCCCCGGTCAAACACACAGTGAGCTGTCGCACCCCAACAATCTCCTTAGCGAAGGAAAAACCTGCCTTTTCAAAGTCAGCTACTGATAACAAGCCTGGTGTTAATCTCAGCTCCTCTAAATTAGTTACGGCAGTGTGTTGTATGTGTGATGCACAAGTAATGTACATAGCAACACTTGATAGGCTGGCAATTCTTGGAGCGATTTCAAAGAAATAAACAATCTAAAAGTCAAATAGAATAAGAAAAAAAATACCAGTAAAGAGACGTTTTAAAAAAAGTAACGTCAGATGGCATTCAGTCCAAAAAAATGTTTCTTTCTGGTGATAAAACTCGGGACTCTGCATAGGGCTGATTGTGTGTTGTGATGTGTGGGCTGTCTGGGGTTTCCTGGGTGCCTTTCCTGTCCCACCATCATTGTCTTTTCCATAGTATGGTAATGGGGCTGCATCCCTCTGACCTTTTCCCCAGGAGCTTTTAAAAACCCTATGGTGTGGCCCACGTATTCAAAACAAACCCTGTATAAACACAGTCGTAGCTGTACATATCTCGAATACTGTGTTCAAAAAACAGACTCATTCAAAATCTTTAATGACCTCTTGGAAACCTTTGTCTGTATTTTGTGTACCGCAAGCATTACACCATCGGGCATGATACAAAAGCACTACGCTGATCATCTCAGGTAAATCTCAGTTTTTTTAAGAACTTTTCAGAAGAAGAATTTTAGGCATGATGTCTAACAGAATTTTCTCTTAAGTTTTCCATACTAAGTAAATTAATTGAGGTGATTTTACCCCTCCTGAACATTGCCCAAGGATATATATTTGGCAAGCACTGCAGAGAAGGTTTAAATCACCCAGCTACAGCCTGTAGCCGGACTGATATTAATTAAGAACATTAACATACAAGCAGGTTTCTCACTGCACAATAGCCTATCTAAAATTACCTGAGGCAAGAAGGAGGTTCAGGTTTATTAAATCTGAACTGCCCTAACCTGGGGAGACAAGGAAAGCTAATACAGTAAAATCAAATATGCAGACACACACAGACACACACACACACACACGCACACACACACACACACACACGCACACACACATACTCGCGCACACACACACACACACACACACGCAGCCATGCATGCCAATAAAAATTCACTGCTTATTGAGAAAAAATGCCTCTGACTTTAAGGTAAGTGTAAAGTAATAAAGAATGATTCTGACAGTCCTGTTTTTTTTACTGTATTAACTTAAAATGCTTCTTTAAATTGGTGTTAACCCAATATTGTTAAAATTTCTATGTAACATTTTATGTTCGTGTCTCGGCAACAGTATATTAATGTCCTGTGGATCAATAAATATCTTGATTCTTGAGTCACGTGAAGAAAATAAAAGAACTGAAAATTCCACTCTCCATTCCACGACGTACAATGGTCATTTTTTTTTTTAGCTCAGAGATTGTACCCAGGGTTCCTCAAGGCATAGTGTCAGGCCAATTACCTTCTCATCTCTAATGAGCCCTGCCAAGAGCAACTCCAAGTTTGCGTCTGTTGATGACATTACTGCCTATCGCACCGGTAATATGCTAAATTGACTGTTTAAATAGCCCTTGGCCAAATAAATCTCCCTGTCCACCAATTACTACTAACCCTTTCAATATTGTGAGTACAAATGTCACTTTCCAGGAGTTTTAAAGAGATCTCCACAGTTATGTTGTACATGACATATATGGAACTCTCTGTGACCAATGAGAAATTAGTCACTCAATCGACTATCTCACACTTTCCTTCCACCAGTTTCTACTTGATGTTTCAGAATTTATATTAGAAGAAAAATACAGTCAAGAACAATAAATGATAAATAAATAAGAAATATTAATACAGACCCCAAAAGATAGCATACAGTTAGGCCAGAATAAATTGCCATTTTTCCCCAATATTGCTACACTCTACAACTCTCAATGTTGTGGCAAAATCCAGGGGTCATAGCTTGCTGCAGTTCTGTACTATGTGAGAGGCTTTACGATTGCTCCACCATCTATCTATGATTTAAATTCAGAACTTTTCTGCTACTGTCATGTGACAGTTATTATAGCAAGGTTCAATGGCAGACAGAAAACTCATGATCAGCCAAGTTCATCATCAAGCAATCCTTATCACCCTGCCTGAAGAGGAAATAAAAAAATACAACAATAATGGATTCGTAATACTCAACTCTCTCTCTTATTTTCAGTAACCATACATAAAAATAGTTTCATTGCCTTACCGTTTTATTTCAGTGATGGTGTGCTTACCAAAAAAAAAAGTTTAAAAGGACTTACAAAAAAACAAGACTATGGCTGCTCACTGTGAAAATGACACATGTACTATTTGAGGTCACCCCGGGCCCACAGGCTGTATCAAGTCATTGGATGCAGTATTAAGAATGGACTAAGACTATGAGCAGCATTAAAAATAAAACTAATTAAATTGCCCTGATCTGGTATGACTAAGGTTTACATTTCGATTTCCACTGATAGTGAAAAAATAAAAATATGGCCTTGAGCTCTGGACTGGACAAGCAAAGGACCCTGGGTAACTTTGACTCTGGGTGTCCCAGTCGGGAAGAGTTAGTGCAGAGAGCCTGTAGCAAAGACAGCACCACTTAGAAATATTCTTTATCCACTTCCTCACAATGTCTACTATGTCACACCAGGCACTTTATCCACTTCCTCACAATGTCTACTATGTCACACCAGACACTTTATCCACTTCCTCACAATGTCTACTATGTCACACCAGACACTTTTTTTTTTTTTTTTTAGGATGGAAATAATTATTTTTATAGCCGGGATGTGGAGATTCCGCTAGGGTGAGCTGACCTCCGCTAAAGCCCTTTAGATTGACAGTGGGCACTCATACAAGGAGGGGATGAGGTGAAAGAGATTTGAGAGATTGACTGTAGCAGTCCTAAAAGCCTGTGTTGTGGAGGTGGTGATTCCCCATGAATTAATTTTCCTCTTTGTTCGCAGCTAATCACAGTGAAGGATTTTGAAAGCTCTCGGGAATATAGCACTGTTCTTAGTTCTAGAGGTGGAAAAGGAAGTCCCAAGGGCAGTCCATTTGCTATATGTCTCTGGAAAAGCATTTGGTTTCTCATAAGGAAATGTAAAGTGCAAATTTTAGAGAGAAATTGAACAGGTATTTTCTAGCGTCTCCTTGGCAGCATTGTCAGGTTCAGCAATGCAATTGTGGCATCTATTTCAAGGACAGTGGGACGGTAAAGACTGACTTTACTCTAAAACGTGGAAAACAAACCATTAAAGAAAAGCCACAGTTAATTTAATGCTGCCCAAACGTAATCAAGAGACACTTTAGCGACAAACTTTGGGTCTGCGCTGCAGGGAATGACCATGAGTTATTGACATTTCAGTCTAAAAGCCAACAGCAGTTTCCTTTACAATTCTATTTCCAGTGGAGAAAACCATAACAACGTCACCCTACCTCACAGAAAGAGATTAAAACAATCACCTGATATAAATGAAATAAATGATATATTAAATATTAGACCACTATAAGACAATAGTAGGAGTGTAGGAATATTCCAACCCTCTACCCCTCGGGCTCCCAAGTCGTAGAGACTTCTTGATAAATAGATATAGTTTGTCTGGTGCCCCTATCACTTGAAAAACTAATGATTATTGACTACCCTCAAGGAGCCATAAGGGATCCTAGCCTCGGGCCCTTCCCAAGCCCACCCCCCTCCTGAGCACACCAAACATTAAACACATGCTTTCTGGATCCTGCCAGTTATTGGACGCAAGCTAGGCAGACGGAATCGGCCATTTAGCATACAACTCATCCTGACAGATTCCCCCGCACGAAGTGGGATGGGGAAGGGACGTCTGCCTTTTATTCAAGTAGGCAGGAAAGCCTGGGGTGCTTTCGCCCGGTGACTCTCTGGCAAAAAGTGCCGGTGTCAATACGCGTCTGTGTCACCCGCTCAAAGCTGCCACCGCGCATTGTGTCCGGGAAGCCAAGATCGCGGCGGCCTGCTTCTCCTCTGCCCCCTTTATTGGCTCTCTAATGCTTCCCTGTGAAGTGAGGTAGAAGAGTGGATGTGCTGGCGGCGGGGGGAGTGGGGGATGCCAAACGCGTTGTCTTGAAGGATGTCTACTGGACTGCTTTCTTTTCTGTCTTTGAGGTTGTCAGCATTTATGAGATCAGGGCTTTTTTTTTAACCCTCCGACGCTGTGAATTTTCTCCATACGCTCGCTGCATCTCCACCCACTAGGATATGGCGTGTGTGTACGTTTGGCTGGCAAGGCAATTGTGGCGGTATGAAATTGTCCCCCTTTTTTTGCAGGTGACTGCAAATAGCACATGCGGCACTATTGAACACAGAACACGTAAATCATCTAACATGCTTCATATGCCGGTTCACCCCCTACTTATGTGTTTTTACCCCTTACTAATCCGTGTTTAACACCCAGCTACCATTGTTGTGTCCTCCAAAATCTCATTTTTTGCCAGTGGTAGGTGGAGAAAGGAGATATTCCGAGGGTTCTCCTGATATGTGAGCCCCAGTCTTTGATGGGCCACCTGAGGAAGACACCTCCCATTCCTTTAGCACCGGAAGTTGTGCCTGGATTTACAGAGGTACAGTGCAGGCTGCTATGGGACACTGTACCATGAGTCCCAACAATGTGTGACACTGTGGTCAAGGCCTTTAGAAAGGGGATCAAAATAGTTTGGAATGCTGACAAATATCGCGTACACATGTGTAGAGCGGGACATGAATCTGGACACACTGTTAATGGGTTTAGTCTTCATCAAGGCTGGAAACCATCCCATTTAAAATAGTGGCTCTTTCTCCTGTGCGAGTAACGAGCTCGGTGAATTCTGCGAGGGGTTAAAAAACAACAACAAAAAAAAAAGGCCATCTTTTCACTATTTTAATACTTACTGAGGAAGCTGGTTAACCCTTAAGTGTTTTGCCCCGAAGACATCCATGAAAAGTTAATTAGCGCCACCTGGGACAAGCACCTCAAGGACAAAGTTAATGCGAAACCGTTAGCGACGATGCGTGCACCAAGCGCCGGGCCTGATGCACCACGGGGCGCGTCTGCCGCGTTGAGTGCACCCGGACCTGTCACTTCCACACTGCCGCCACACTCACAGCACCCTGCTACCCAGCCTGAACCGCACACTACAGTGAGCGAGGAGTGGAGCAAGCCATATATAATTGATGGACATCTCTCAGGTCCAGAGCACAGGAAACCGGGCTAAAATTTAATTTGAAGGGAAGTAGGTTGCCGGTTGTTGTTTTTCTGGTTTCCTCGACATGGGTCGCCCAAGTTAGTTTTCGCCCCCGGTGTTTCGGTCCTATCCACTAATAGTGCCCCCAAACGTGAGCTAAATTTGACAAGCAGTGTAAACCAATACAAAATGTGTGTGTGTGTGTGTGTGTGTGTGTGTGTGTGTGTGTCTTAGTTTTCAGACAGTTTTAAAAGCCAAATCTCAACCAAAAAATACATGTGGTCTTGCTGTTTTATTTTAGCATATTAATGTATAAAATTCACATTTTGACACTGTTTATTTTTTATTATAGAATGCCTTACAGTGTTTTCCATAAATTTAGAACCCGCGATCTAGATAATAAAACAGTAACAATAATTCATTATTCATACGCGTATCTGTTTTTCAATTAAGTCAAAAGGAATCCTAAATTATTTTCTCTTATCATTATTGCATGTCATGCATATCATGTACTCTGCTAGGCTTGCACAGAATTCTTGACTCTCAAACTCCAAGTTCTGAATGATAATGTGCCAACTTGAGGACCTGAGGATTGCACAATGAATTATATCAACACATGCTGTGTGTGTGTGTGTGTGTGTGTGTGTGTGTGTGTGTGTGTGTGTGTGGCTCGGAGCGAGGCTGCTACGGAAGGGCATTTTGACAGCGGCCATCATTTAGTCAGCCAAAGTGAGCGTTTGAACCCAGCTCTCTAAACACTCTCACAGGTGGTGGAAGCCATGGACCACTGGTGGTAGCATGTTCAGAATGGCCTGAGGCTGAAGGCAGTTCAGAGGTGGTGTCTGGATCCCATACTACGAATGCCCTGAACCCAGGGCCCTCTTCATCACTTCACTGAACCAAGTACTTATTTGATAGGACACATTTTAGACCCCACAATCCTGCCCTATCTCCCCACAAATAAATTAATAATGTTGTGGAATTGAATGCACACAGGATATAAAAGTGAAGCTAAAATATCTAAGTATTGTGTGGCATCATTTTAAGAGCCAGCTTTTGGAAGACCCAGTAGCAGGTACACTTTACCTCATCCCAGGAAGACCATCATTAAAGAGAAACCAGGAAGACAGATTGTCTTAGGGTAAAATAATGTTGTGTATACTTTTGGCTACATACTCATATAAGTAAATGCATTGTTTCTTCATGAAAAGTTTGTCTTTAGGCAGTGAAAATGAATAATTTAAGTACCTTCTTGACCGCATAATATGCAAATCCAAAGTACTGGACTTAAGCTGAAGAAGCAAGGCTCGATGACGAAAACACTATTCCCTCCATTGGCATCCAGTTATTTTATTAAAAACTTTTCCTATACAAAAACCAGAGCATAACAACCCATAGGATTCACCCTCTAGAGGACAATACATTCAAGTAATTTGCCCCTGACAGCGAAAAAAACACTGCACTCCTTTACTTAATATTAACGCATGCTTTGGGGCCAATCCAGCAGGTTTATTTAGGGCGGGGGGGAGATAAAAGCACATTTCTGAAATACTGGGGAGCCTTGCCATTAAGAACATGCATTTGTATTAATATTCAAATTTAATTCCTAACCTAAAGAAATGAAAAATGCTAATTATAGCAAGAATACTAATTTGGATCCGAAAATCACTAACAGCTTTGCACGGCGTCTGGTTTCCAAGGGCTGGATGCACAATTGCGCAAAACTGCGAGAGATGAAAAGGGGGTAATCCCACCAGAGTAAGGTGAATCCAGCGCCGCTCGTTATCACGCCAGTTAATAGAGGTTTGTGCTGGTAGGAGCGTCAGCGTAGGGAATACGCTGTTTTCAGGTGTATTGTTTGGAGTTAATGAAGGCTTCTTCTTCCTCTGCTCTCGGACTGGTTTGCTTTTTTTTTTCTTTTCTTTTTTTAAATCTCATCGTATTTTTCTGCGTCGTCGCTCCTTCGGAATTTAAATCCGTGATTCTGTCGAAGCGCGCGGCATTCGTCCGTAAAAGAAACTCTCCCTTTAGCTGAGTAATTTGACCGCTTGGTCACCAGAATGAGCCGCTGCATCCGCATGAGGACTGCGCACAGAACGCGTACAGAAAAAAATAGCATTTCGTCGTTTAGCTACAAGACCCACAACAACCCTACAGTAGAAAACAAATGTCTGTGAGACAAAACTGTACAAAATAACTGAAAGTGCCAAAGCCCAAAGCCTTTCACATTTGAACAGTGGGCCCTTGCCGTTACAGTGAAGACCGGGGTATTTTCGCGTTCACAGATTTGGTCCGATTTGACTTAATTGGTTTTAGTAAAATCGCAAGCCGTTGTAGTTTTTTTAAACCTCCAAATGTAATCAGTGATATATCAACACATTGCTTACTCATCGCCTCCACTCTTTGAACACAATAAGCAAGATCAACCCCTCCTATGTAACACTCAGAGACGCCTGATGAGCTATTGCTTCCCGCACAGGTGTCCACAATACCTGGGACGTTCACCTTGGCTGGGAAATCCTACTGCCAGCCAAGTTTAATGAAATGTGACTCGTTAGAGCAGATCATGTTTTTGGATAATCATGGTCTGAAGATCACAAGATTCTCTAGTAGGAATAACACACCTGGATAGTTCACACAATTTTTATCATGACGGCAAGCTTTATTTAACAAACTGGACAGTAAAGATACTATATCCTATAACGAGAAAGCAGTAAACAATAACCATATAGCACTGTTGCTGCAGTGCCGTGCTTAAGTACTAAAATCCCAAAAGGCAACTCTGAGAACTGTCTTTGCCTGGGTGGGAGTAAGTCAGCAGGGGGTTTCTCTAGGCTCCCTGCTAAATAGTGACTGCTGTCTGCTTCCCATGTGCCTGCAGGTTCACACCGCCTTCAGAGGGATGTGCATTTCCTCCAATGGGTTCTGAAGGTGAGAGCCTGAGGTGCACTAAACTACTTCTGCCCTAACCCTGTGTTGAGGTGACAGTGCTCATAGTGAGAAAATTAGAACATGTTCCAGATTGTAGGCAAGCTGATTGTTTTTCAGTGTGTTGCTGAAGCTATAGCTGTGGTTGTCCCACTCCTGGGATATCACCAGGAAAAACACTGACAATGATAACCACACATCGTGGTTCAGCATTGTTGGCACCGTAGATTCCCTATGAAAGGGGAACTACTTCAGAGTGTCTCCTCGTTGGGAAGTATGATCATGCCGTTCTTCACAGCAACTTTATGGGAAACTCGCCAAACCATGTTTTCAGCAGGCCAACTGTGCCAACCAAGTTGCCTGAAATCTTCAAACGGGACACAGGCAATAGAACAGTGAGCGGACACCACACTTGGTCTTTTGCCTAACAGTTGTTTAGGCAAAGTGGCAATGCATCTAGGGTCTCACAAGCACCTAACATTAATAAATTGAATAATAAATCTATACTCTTGTGCTTGAGTTATTCAGTGAATGTAACAGCTTAAAGGTTCAACCGGGGAATTTTTATTGTTTTTCTTATTGCATTCATTTGTCGCTCCCGAAAAGACTGGGCAATTTCGAACACGGTATATATACATACTTAATATTTCCTTAAGGAAATGACAATATGCAGCCTGAAACTAATGTAATCATAAAATTTATTCCACTTTTGCAATCCAATTAAAATGACACTAATTTAAATTAAACGTGATAAGCGCTTTATAAATCCCAGCACTGCCTACAGGACCCCATATAAAAAATCACCTCAAAACAGTGCTCCCCTTGTTATGACATCACAAGTCCAAAGCTGCCGTGCTTTAAGCACCCTGTGTGATTCCCTGACCGTGACACCATTGACCATCTTTTTCCTTTTCCAAGAAGTCAAACCGCCAGAGCGATGGGATCTGGTGGGATATGGAAAGCCATAACCAGGAGCGCGGGTGCGACCCAGGGCACCTTTATGATGGCCTGTCCTGCCGATAACGCGCCGCCTTTTTTATTTTCCAATTTAACAGAGACAAGAACTGAGGCTGTTTCTAATCTGGCCCTGTCATAAAAATAAATGGGAATGGCGGCCAGACTAATTTCTACGGACCTGAGATAGTGTGTCTGCTGCAGCGACCCACTCAACTGAGAAAGAAAGACAATCCAAATCCAATGACAGAAGCACAATAGCCACACACGAGCGCTGTTTGTCTCTCTGATAGGTCAGAGAGGTGTTAAGAGGCGATGTTAAAAAGAATGAGGTTTGCCACTTAGATATCGTTTAGATGTTCTCATCCCCAGCACAGAAATAATAATTGCAGGCATTTCTACACATCTGTGCATTAAAGGTAGCTATTACTTTCATAGGCGTCTGCTCACTAGTAATACTCCTGTATTATATTTTTAGAGCATATTTATTAAACAATTAATTGCTAACTGAAAAAAAAAATGCAGCCGTACTGTCGTAATCAAATATAATTTGTCTATTTGACAGAAATGAAGATGCCAAAGAAGTTGAACCTTAAAGGGCTGTTCATGCGTTTTTCGGTGATAGATTCTGTGATGAATGAATGCAAGACTTGTCTTGTCTCAGATGAGCCGAATCGTGAAAGCACCTTCGTAGGTCCATACAAAAAGAGCCAGCAGAGTGCGGTCATTGAGATTCAGACAACGGTGTGATTTTAATCCGCTAAACTGCAAGAAAATAAAACACTCATTAATGATTTAATTGGTCTAATGAACAAACAAGCTGATCAATAACTGAGAGGACGTTATGAATGAATCATTTAGCGATTAATACCAGATTACATTGAAATCATTAATTTATTTAATGATTTAAACTACCTTTAGGTATTTCATCTAATTTGCTCTATTTAAAATGTATTATATACACAAAGAAGTCATACTTTCCAGAGAAGTTAGAACCAAGGCAAGTCAAGTCAGACTTGTTTGTACAAGGGCAGTAGGCTATTACAATTTTATGTGTAGAGGTTACAACAGTTGCACCGATTAATTATAGTGAAATATCTTTCCTATTAATTATGATGTAATTTACGTGAGGAATGTTCCAAATGCAGGAAAAACAGCATTCATAAATCTGACATTAGGTGTGTGTGATCTGATATTTAAATATTTAACCTGAGGTTTTTTTTAAATAAATAAATTCTAAATTTAAAAAATCATAGGAAACAAAATTAACAAAAAGAAAGGTCTACATCAGTGTAAAATATTTACAGTAGAATTATAAAATTATATTATAAAAATAAGAAAAGTATTTAAGTGTTAAATAATAATACAAGTATAAAATTGTACTGTTAAATATGACCTTGCTTTTTAATTTTATTTTCCATTATATAGCAGCAACCTAAGTCAAGCTAAAGTCATTCCTCCAACTATACATTCAAGGGGAAGAGCGGCGTATTTAAAATTCCACGAGCGACTTGAAGGGAATTGCAAGGTTTATGTAGGCCAGGGAGGGTCAGACTTGTCTGTGGGCACTGAGTAACTCAGCGGCCTTACAGCTGGAAGGAACCACTGTTTCCCTGGTAAGACCAAAATTACTTCTGTCATAACTGTCGGCGCTTGTGGCAAACTCCACCACCCGAGGTGAGAGGATCAGCTAAAGAGGTCCACGTATTAATCACATCCCGTATTCACTTTGCAAATAATAAAAAATTAAATTAAAATATAGACATTGTAATGTCATAATGTGCTTCCTCAAGGGGTTTAATTATCATCTGCATATTTATGTATGCAAACACAATATGAATAATTTTACTTCCCACCTTCTCCTCTCTCCAAAAGGTTACAGCCTATTAATTAGAATCGAACAATTACTTTAAAGGCTTTTTATTTTTTATCCTTAAAATGTTTTTTACTCAATTCCCGTTTAGGCAACATCCTTTAGCAACCTCCACAAACAGCCCTTAATACTAAGATTACCATTCATCCCTCCATTAATTGCAATCGTTTAACATCCATCTCATTCCTAACTCCAACACTACAGAGATAGCCCACAGTCATTCAAAGTAAGACTTGACACCCCTATTCCAGGCTGAGAGCTGGGAGAGCACGAGCAGGTGCAGCGAGCGGACTCATTTCATCAGGAAACCCGCATCCCCGCTTCAGTGCATCCCTACCACGGGCTGAGCTATTCTGCAGAGCACAGTCTTCCTTTTGAACTGACACACTCAGTCCAGCTTGGTAGCCAAACTGGATTGAAGGATCTCTAAAGCAGGTCCAATTATCCACATGATCTTAGGACTGAATGCCGCTCTTCGTCCTGAAGTCCAGCGACATCAAACGCTCTGGTGCTGGACTCAGTGTCCACTTTTCAAAGCTGACTTTCCGTGGCACATTCTTTGATTCTGTTTGGAGAGAAAAAAAAACGCTATCTATATTTTGCTTTGTGTAATGTTATAACCTAAACTCACTATGGCTCAAGTGAACAGAGGGATAGAACTGGCTCTGTTAGGGATCACACAAAAATTCACTCTCAGAGGAGCAAAAGTAAACATCTAGTTAGTCAACTCACTTATATCTCATGTTTTTCTGATGGCTCAAATTTGTCGGCTATGCTAATTCATATACACAAACAATGGTATTCCTAAAATATTATGCATTACTTAATGAGTAGTCTTGCATAAACAGACAAAAAATACATATTCAGTAGCCTATAAAAAGCCATTTTTACACTGCTGATCCACCATAAAAATCTGCCACAGAGCCGCAGATAATTAATTTTCACTGCCGTTATATATCTGCGTTTTAAGGCAGCATTTTGTCTTAACACACAAACCAGAACCAGAACCAGAAACAAGAAAATAGTGACCCGTCACTATTATACCATATAAACATTGATTTATTTAGCAAAGTTGGCCCAGTTCAGTTTGCTTTTTAGTAATATTAAATCATAATAATAAGTACTTGATATTTTGCTATATATTATATTTTGGAAATATTTAAGCTGATATATATATATATATATATATATATAACAACACAAATTGTCACCAAAGATTACGTACGAGACATTTTCCTGGAGGAATCACAGCCCGTTCAGTGATGACTCTGCAGCTTCTTTCATGACTTTAAGCAGCAACAAGCAGTAACAGGTCGAAACTAATTAGAGACCCGAGGAACTACGCCAGTCTTTGTGGCAATTTGAGTATTAGAACCCAGTCCTACAGATATTCAACATCGCCATTGAATCCCCGGTGGTAGCCTGCCTGTGTGGAAAAACTGATAATTAGTTTTCCCAGATTAGTTTTTTTTCACATGAAAGTCCTTGGCGTTGCAATGTCCAAGCCGAGACAGAAGCAGAAAATGAATCTGCAACCAGATCAATTTCAAGATAAAATTTTTTGGAAATTCACTGGAAAAAGGCACTAATTTGACAGGTGAATGATGGACCATTTGAATCACATAATGAGGTGTTACCATATTTAAAGAGTGAAACAAAAAGTGATCCCCTCCACATTTCATTTTAAATATATTTGTACATTTCAGTCCACATAATAACAGCTAATCAATGCCATACATAACTTCATTGAAGAAGGCTTTGAAGTCTTCTTAATAAATTACCTCCCACTTTTCTCCGAAAAATAGTGCAATATTTATCAAGCTTCACAAAAATCTAAATGTAAAAAAAAAATCCTTGAAATTTTCATCAAAAGCATTCTAATCAGGCATTCCTCAGGTCAGCTAATGAGTTGGCAGGAGTCGGGCCCTCACTGATGCTTGCCTCCCGCAGAAAAGATAGAAGATAGCTGCCCATGTTTCATCAAAGGAAAAGCTCATTAGCAGATCTTTCAGGAACTGATGTGATTATAGTTTCACTTTTTAAAGTGAAAAATATTTCCCTCATTAGGATGATTATGATTCAAGGTCATCGTTTGAAGCCGTGCCTGTCAATACAAGATAAATCGACCTCCATCTTACTTTTGCACTGCTCCTTAATTCCTAGGCTTTTAAAATGTCCAGCTTTCCTTTTGGTCCGAAAGTTTAGCAAATGTAATTATTTTCTAACAAAATTTCTGACAAAAGTTGATCATAAAAAGAGCGAAGAACAAAGATAGAGGTGGAGGAACCAAAAAAAAAAAAACGGGGAGAATGACTGTGAGAGAGGGGGTTATTTTAGCTTCTGTAATGACCCATAAAGAGTCTTTGAACAGAAGTTCTTGCTAGGATTTATCGGTGTTCTTTCAACCTTTTGAACAGTTTGAAAGATACTGTTCTCAAAAAGCTCTCCGATACCCATCAAAAAGCGTTTACAAGTCTCATCATAATAAATAAAAAAAACACCATGAAATCTTTACCCAGCAGGGATCATTATTTCACAGGTATGCATTTTGCCCATGAATGACGGAATAAATAGCCAAATAGAGACATCAAGCAAAGCGTGCTAAGTTCCACGTTCGGGGGCCAGAGAGACCGGTACGTTCTGGTTGGGCCATTTTCCTGTTCATGAATACAGCTCACTACTTATAGGACGCCCCTTCTTCACAATTTTCATATCATTAAGTTGCTTCATTAAAACATCATTCATATGGAACAGGACACTCAGGCATATGAGACAAGTTCATATGGTCGTTCCAGTAGAATAAATGTTTATCAGCAGGAATGAGCAATTACAGTACCAAAGTATATTTCTCCAGCTCCTCTCATTTACCACAGTGCTGCAGCTGGGTTAGGCGGCTCCATGACACTGAGCAACGGAAACGAGAACAGTTTTTTACTTGGCTAATGACCTCGTGTCTTTATTTGGAGTTGAAGTTGTCAGTAAAGTATCGAGCGCTGCATAAATCATCAACGCACAAATGCTGCCAACACTGACCTGACCGGCCAGATCGGCGCAGCTCAACCACACGGAGCCATCGCGGTTTAGCGCAACGTCTGAGTGATTTGACTGATTTTATCTTGCGTTTTATCAATGTTATATTGACGAAAGGGAGACGACCACACATCAGCAGCTCAGAATCTATAGAGCTCTCTGTAAATTATTGTCCATATATTCAAATGGGAATGCTGTCACAAGGATTTTGTGACTGGGCTCCACGCAAGTTTCTGGATTCCTGTGGATAACTCAGAAAACCTTAACAAACATTCTCAACAATCTGCTTGATCTGCCAAAGACCGCAGTATTACATGCAAGTCAGCTGAATTTCCAAATTCACTGCAGCATGGTTTACAAAAAAAAAGTATTATCTTTATTATGTTCAGGTACATGGCACAGACCACAGTTTTTGCCCTAGAAATACAGGATGGTCTGATCTTTTAAGTGGGGAACATTGTAATGGGCTTTTAGTGCACATATGGAATAATGGGTTACACTGATTTCAATATAACCATTGCTCTTATTTTCAATAAATACATGTTTTGTCTGTGTGCATTAATCTAAATCTACCAACATACTTTACACTTTACTCTGATGTACACTCGTGTATAATATCTACAGAGGCTTTTCGGATTCCGAGCCTGCTCGAGTGGACAACATTGCTGAACCTGCCCCCTATAGGCCAGTTCCATCACCACACTTCAGCACTGCAAAGAATGGACTAGGTGATGAATTGACATTCCAGTGCAACCTTTGAATACGAATCAGCATAACTTTGTGGACTGGCATCCAAATATATTGCATTGTGTATCTGAAAACTTTGCTGTTTGTGACAGTAGTTCCTGAACAGTGTCCCCTATTAAGCCTTAATGAAATTTCCCGTTAAGGGGTTAGGTTAGGGTCCAACCCTCTGAAAACAAATCATCCTATCATTATTTCATAATGTGCCTCTGCTTGCAGAATTTATATAAGAATTTATAACATATTAGATTGTACTGGCTTTTAAAATTTCCTATATTTTGTTTATTGAAAAAGCATTGGAAACATATTGGCTTCATGTAGTTTCATTGACGCTCCTTTGCACTGGTGCGTTACGTAGGCAGAATTTCCTCTTCATTCACCACTTTGCTGTGAGGCTGGAAACCTACCGTGTGATTGGAGCCTTAGGCTGACATTAGGTATTAAGCACAATCAATAATTGTGTGATAGCACTTGCTTAGCCGCTCCAGCACCACTTTAACTGCACAGAAAAGTAAGATTAAATGAGATTTAATGCTTTCAAATATAACATTCACATAAGAAGAGGGAAAAGTCCAGCCTTATGAGGGCAGGCTCTGGATGTTAAAGACATACTTGTTGGTTAAACAGATCTTTGAACCTTCTGCTGATGGTTTTAATAGTCCTAGAATCTAGGCATTTTGTAGGTTCTCAAGCAGTAAACTTAGGGATTTAGCTTACTTTCTATATATGCCATACAATCATGTTAAATGATGCTTGTGTTCATGCAAGCATGGAACATATATGGCATCGTATGTGAACATAACTGGTACAATGTCTACTATAGATTCCAGGGGGAGAAACACATGGCTGCAAATGGTTAGCCATTTGTAAGGTACACTGTACAGAGATGCGACGTAGTTAAATCCAGAGATTGATACTGAGTGAGCGTTTACCCTGAATTGAGTTGAAGCGGAGCAGCTCCACTGTGGGGCTCTATCACATTAGTTGCATAATAATGATGTTGTCGGTGGTTAATAGCGTGGGAGTCGGTCCTGCCTGACACCTTTCAGACAGGTTTAACGTTTGGTAAATGTTGGGTTGGTCCACACGGTCCCCGACGGTTTGGCCAGCCTGTGCACAGAGCTCATTTATCTAAGCGGAGGGAGGAGGGAAGCCCGTGACAAGATGGGCTGTGGGGGCTAGCCCCAGGCGGTCAGTGGAGGAGGAAGCACTTTGCATAGCCTCACGTGAAGATTTCGGGGGAAACTGGCAGGGGGCTTAATGCCAGTGAATCTTGACAGCTCAGGCAAACAGGGTTTAAGTGACATGCTGCTGGGTAGTGTCTCCTTGCCCTGGTCCCCAAGCGATCGCTGTAAAATCTCCCAGAGTACAGTATAAAAATACACTGGGCTCTGATGCCACAGTTTTTTTCCTCCTCTCTGACAGGTGAATAGCCATTTTCCTTCTCCGATTAGTCCTTAGAGGACAGTGGTAGGAAATTGCTGGACTCTCGTATGCTTAACACCTGATCAGGCAGCTGAGTGGTAATGAAATAACTTTTTATCATTTTACGACAATGTCATGTCACTGTCATTAAAAGGAGGTGGTGGAAAGTGCTAACAGCGCAAATTTGATATATAACTCGATTTAAGATTCACATTTTAAAAGTGTTAAAAAACCGCACTGTAGGAAGTGAATTTCGATACTGTAGGAAAAGGATGCGGTTAAATTAAGACATTGCTCAGTTGCCCAAAGAAATTCTTCACAATGTGCATTGTGTTTGATAAATAAAGTTTATTTTGTATGTCAAGCTCTTTGTCATTGTATATTTCTTCCATAAATTATTTACAATTTAGAGAACACTCCTCGGACATAATCCTTAAAATGCAGTTCGTGGAGAGGCCTGATTCTGGACATAAAGCCAACACTGAGACACTCCAATTACATCTGACTGGGATGCGGATTAGCATCTTCTGGATGAATGAATCGCCAATTGCTTTTAATCGCCTTTTAATTATGGGAATTATGAACTTGGTTGCGGTAAACAACCCCAGCTGAGTGTGCTGGTTTAGCCGTCCCTCCGCGAATGGCAGGGCTGCTTCCCATCGCCTCGAAAACTGTCATATTTCTCCTGTCCCAAGAGGATAACAGCCAGACACAAGCATGCTAGCTTTTCCATTTTAATTGAGCTAATAGCAAGAGCGGAGATCTCGTGAAGCAGATCCAATTAGTGGTCCCAGCAATACTGAATGTCTAGGAATATCTATTCAAGATACAGGAAAACAAGAAATATTGGAGCCATAATTATGCGTGAAGCCATATTTATTTCCCAATGGTGAAGCAGTTGTACCTACTACAGAAAATAAAATGTGATTTTGTAGCAGATTGTGTAATTCGGTTGTTTGATTCTGTAAAGTAAGACATATGTTGTTTCGAAGGCTAACTAAAATAAAAAAAGTTCTACTTTCATACTTTATAATTAGAGAAGATATAAGGGATTATCAAACTAATTTAGATAACATTAATGAATTTGTACACTTACTTCTGCGATTAAGCTAGATTTTAAATTAAAGATTAACTAAGCAGATCACTGTGCCAGAAAGACTATTCAAATAAACATATTCATAGCCAGTCTCAATTGTTTTTAATGTTTTGAAAGATTGGTTTAAGAAACATCACTGTTTATAATTTCAGCTGAAAATGATATATACAGTTCTGTGTATTCTTAGGCACCCTAGCTTTTTTTACATGAATTTAGTCTTTGATATTTATGTCTTCTGCACTAGTGTGTAAGTAGAAAAAAAAAAAGTTTTCCAAACACTCTTTTGCTGAAAGAGGACCAAGGAGTTCTGCAATAGATAGTTTTCTCTCCATAGAGCCCTGATCTCAACATCATCGAAGCTGTCTGGGATTACCTGGTGATTCACCAAGTGAAACAAAGTCTGTAGAAGAAGTGTGGAAAGTTCTCCAAGATGATCTCCAAGATCTACCAGCCGATTGTCTTATAAAACAGTTATAAGACAGTTTACCTAAGAGAATTGAAGCAGTATTTAAGGCAATATATACTTTCTATTAAAAGACACTTTCTGGCATATAAATATTGAATTCATTTTTTGGTTGTTTTCATGTTTTTACTGCCCTTTATAGTTTTTATTTCATATTTAGGAACTTTTCATTTCATCATTTTTGAAAGCAACTTCACTTTACAGAATTTTTTTACATGTGCCTAAGACTTTTGCACAGTACTGTACGTTTCTGAAAAAGTTAGTCATTAATAAAATGAATATACCTATTTTCATTCATAATTGATATGGGCATGGAACGTTAAGTAAATACAATTTTTTTTAAGTATTTCATCTCAGAATTAAAAAAAAAAAATACATAAAAGAAAGTGCTACAAAGCCAGCTCTTCTGGAAAACATTAACAGTAGAAAGGGACAACTCTGGTGATCGCTCCAGTGAGCACCACTTCAGACTGGCGTTTTCACTTTTCTGCTGATGTGAGGAAGGATGCTGTTCAGAGGAAATGAAAGGTGGTTCACCAGAACTCAACTTGACTGAAAATGCAAGATGCATGTTGGTTTTAGGCTAAACATGATATCTCCTTTCCCCGGGGCGCACCAATCAAATGAGCCTTGGAGGAGGAAGGGGGAAAGTACTCAACCCTTTGAGTCGAGGTCCAAAAGGGAAACTTAATTCATCCTCTTTACCTCAAGTAGTCTGCGGGCAAAAAAAAATATCTATATCTCCTTCTAACCTCCTGGTGCTGCTTCCTACCGCCAAAGGCGTCGTTCTCGGTGATGAATCACGCGGCTCGCGCCGTAGCCTTCCACGCCAAAGTCAAGGCATGCTTTGGTCTTCATGACCAACTGACTAAGCATTCATTGCAGTTTTATACGTGTACGTCTTTCACGACGACAGAAAACGTCATGCAATTGAGTAAAAGACCTCCAACATCTGAGTTCCATGTGGCAATTTTCATGCAAATATGAGTTTGGATTTTGTCCCAGCCCTTGTACAACTAAGTGGGGAAAAAACTTGGCCATTGCCTTCAGTTAAACTGCTGAAATTAACTAAACCTTTGTGTTATACTTAAAGCAGCGATGAAGAAACATACCATGTAAGACACTAAAAAGGCATGTTTAGCAGATCTCTTTCTGGAGCAGAAAAACAGGTTTACACTTCAATCAACTCCCAAACAAGAGTACACATTGTTGGACAAAGCGCACAAAGGTGGATCAAGACCCAAAGCAGAAAATCCATTTTGAACAGCTTATGTCGGATCATCATAACAGCAGCTGAAATTGGCCCACTCGGTTTTCTCCGTCAGTTACAGCAATTGTAATCTAAAAATGCTGTGCTTCCTTCACATGTACATTTCTCAAGAATTCCAGAGAAGGAATCCTGGCGTGTGACGAGGCAATTCTGGCAATCCCTTGAGAGAGTTGCCTATGCAGAACTGCTTCTGGAAATATGATTCTAAGATTTTCAAAACACTGCTGTCTCACTCTATCCAGATAAAACTATGGTGGCTGTTTTATTTTTTATTTTGTTCAGATATATATAGTGTTATATTTGTCGATTGATTTATCAATTAGTTTGCAAAAGCTTTAACAATTCAGTTCAATTAATATATTATCAAAATCTTTCCCAGATAAAAATTAACTGTGATTATATCCATGTTTTGAGTACTTTTACATTGATACATCCTAAGCAAAATAAATTTGTAAAAAATCTCCCAAAATGAACTGGGTCCATAGGATTCTCTGGGGACATTCGCAGTACCTTTATTCCATAGCAAACTACCGAAATATACCCCCATAATTGCATTTATTAACGACAAGAATGTTGGAAACATTTTGATTTGTTGCAAGGCACAACCTGAATATGTTTTACTGAGCGATAATAATCCGTTTGGACAGTTTTTTCTTTACCTTTCCAACTCAGAAACCTAACCAGGAACCACAAGCATTAATTTCTCTTATACATTTACCACTGTTGTATGACATAATTAAATTTTTATAAAATGTCCATATTTGCCCGGTGTTGGCTACTGTACAGCAACTGTAAATAAATCTGTAAAAAAAAAATTCTGCATCCTTATCAAGCCTCGTTTCGTGGCGCATCTTGAAGAGGGCTTAAATCAGCTTAAAGCCATATTATCGATCCTGCCCAGTCCGGTGTCCAGGCTGAGCGGCACTGCGGCCTGCTCTGACTGAGGCTCATCTGGCCCACAACTTTCTCACTTATTTGCCCGCACTGATCCATGAACACTAATTGAAGCGAATAATCCTTCTCATTGTTGTGTGTGTGTGTGTGTGTGTGTGTGTGTGTGTGTGTGTGTGTGTGTGT
>JAOYSI010072394.1:6114-17629 GCA_025775065.1 Hiodon alosoides
GTGTGTGGGCCCTACTTCAGTAACATGCAATCCTCATTGTGCCGTGTGTGGGCCCTACTTCAGTAACATGCAATCCTTTGTGTAATCTGACCATACAGACAAAAGCAAAATGCGTCTATAGCATGCTGGGGTGTACCCGGTCTTAGAGTGACCAGAGAAAAGGACACAGGGGAATGTTTTTTACCTTTTATTTGGCATCGCTGACAAAAATCAGGAAGTCAATTAAAACAGCATAACTTAAATAAAAGGCCCAAACTGGGGAAAACTAAAATAAAACAGCTTTTCAGACTCCCAAGTAACAAAGCTTTTCTGTTTTTAATAATAAACTAAATCTTCAGCGCAGCCAACAAACGCCGGATTTTCGGTAAGAGGGAGGAAATAAAGGCCACTGGCAACGTAGGCCAGGGTGGTCCCCGGGCTGGGCAGGCCAACAGAGGGCTTGCCTGTCCGTCAGGGTGACCCTGGGCGCATCCCCAGGGCGTGTCCCATGGGTGTGTCCCCTGGGCATGTCCCCAGGGCTTGATGGCGTGGCTCCTGGGTGTGTCCCCTGGGCTTGATGGCATGTCCTCCGGGCGTGTCCCGTGGGCGTGTCCCCTGGGCGTGTCCCGTGGGCGTGGCTCCTGGCAGCTCACCCATAGCATCTTTTTTGTTCTTCCTTGCTCCTGAAAGGCTAACTCATTTTTAATTATTTTTTAAAATTATATTGTTAATAATTTTTTTTAATAATGTGCTATGTCTTACGACACCCCTAGCAGATAAATTCATTTTCTTGATTTAGACAGAGGGTGCCAGTTGTTTTCTATTGAGAGCTGTAAGCAAAGATAACATTTGAATAATTCATGAATTTTTTTCTAATTATTGTAATTATGAAGGAATATATTTGTGTATGTGTGTGTGTGTGTGTGTGTGTATTTAAAGCCCTAGGCTGGTTTTAAAGCAGAGATACGAGGGGTGAAAAAAGCGATCTGTCACCAGTAGGCATAAATCCCACCAGAATATTTTGCAGAGTGAGGGAGTAGACTGGCACATTTTGCTGACAGTGTAAAATGCTTTGATGTAGTGGTGGCTAGTTTCACAATTATTTTTAGATGAGCTTTTCCATTAGGAGGACATTTTTCCTCATTTGCGTGTGTATAGCCAGAGTACATGTCAGCTCGGCAATAAACAGAGAGACGCCATTGGCCTTCGATGAGGTCATTTGATTCTGAAAGCACCATTAAAACCATTTAATTTAATAAACCACAATCCATCCTGTCGTGGCAACACATTAGGAGGCCCCTGAGTGATGCATCACAAATAAATAAATGGTAAAAGTCAAATTAATGATGTCAGTAACCTTAGCGAACAGCCAAATCTTACAGGTTGCAATCCATGCCTGACTAAACATTTTTTATATTAGTTAAACTACTCATCTATGTGAATTATTTCTCAAGCAAACCTATACAAGTCCTAAACATCCCTTAAACTTAGGAAGGGCCTGTGGGTCAGGAAGTCTGCCCCAGATCATCCACCTGTAGAAATTATTAGGGTGGGGGTTTAGATCAGGTCAGGGAATTAAAGAAAAACTAAAACCAAATCAAGTTTGCCAGAAAAAGGGATAATTTTTTTAGCATCATTTTTAAAGCAAAACTAGATAAATACAAGCATGGCAGACGCTGGCCACAGGTTAACCACAAACCCCATGGCTGATGCTTTTTAACAAAATAAAGAAACGGGAAATATGAAAGGAACAGGAAGATATTTAGTCACAGGAATGTCTAACAAATTCGTAACAGTGGCACAGGTTTTGCTTGGAGGTCTGTGTATGTGCTAACCATTATTAAGAGACCTTCCCAGTTTAGCTCACGGCTTCCTGTGCTACGAGGGGCTATGGTCATTGCAGATCTTGGTCTTAAGCCACATAACCGTTACCGTTTTTAGTCCTTCTATTTTCCCTTCCCTTCTCTTTTGCCAACAACTTCGTCATGCTCGAAAGCCAAACCAAAATGTAACCATGTGCGCGCTTGTGTCAACAGGCTGATACATTGAAATAACTCTGAATACGGTTTGGGATCAGGAGCTTCAGAAATAACAACCCATCAGTCAAAGGTTTGATTATTTACCTTGACATGAATCAAAGTATTATAGGACGGACCACAATCCATAGGGAAGTGAGTGCAGAGGTTCAAGGCTTATTGAAGATGGCACACGTGCATGGGCGAGGACCTCTGCAGCATTAGGGAAGGTTTGATAGACAGCACAGCTCTTCAGAGCCGAAGGCAACGCCGTATGAATTCTCCATTCCGGAGAGTGCTCTGACATCATTCAATGCTGCATCCAGTCACGCAACCTCTCCGTGAAGATGACCTCACCGAGAGCTCCTCTCCCACCACGCCCCGGGCCGGGTTCTACATGTTCAATCAAAAGGAAATCAGCAGTGTGGCTTTAACAAACCCACAAGGTGAAATAAAGAAACTTACTTGGTACTAGCTTGACATTTTCCTGAAGCTTTCTGACTTGTGTGGTGACATTTCCATAATCTGTCCAGCTCACCGGTTGTTAGCCAAACCATGACATGACTTTTACAAAGAAACGGGAAGGGCCAAAGGGCTTTTACAGGTCAAAGGTCAAACATGGCAACACCAATACCAAATATGGGAAATTAGATGTAACTTGAGTTTTCTCATTTATAAATGATTGCAATCAACTATTCATGATGTACAATTGTGCATTAGCAAGTAATCGATGCTATGTCAAAAACCAATGAATTCTTACCAATGCATGTAAACTGAACTGAACTAAAGTCTGATTTTTTTTTCTGCATTATTAACAGCTGTTTAAGCGACATGCATGTTTTATCACACTTCTGACTGTGAGCCTCCCAAACTAATGACTGAACTAGATAACACTAGATCAGTCCTCTCTGTAGGTTTTATTTTTATAGAAGGCCGCTGATTTTTACATTTTTTTGCGAGATTTGGACTGGAACTGAGAAAGACAGCAAGACACAGGGGAAGGTACATCAGAGCTGGTGCTCTTCAGCTATTTAAATAAAAAATAGGCTGCAACTTCCACAGTTTCCACACCACAGATAACCGTCACAACTTAGAAATGTTACAATCATTGCGAGTAAAAAATCCTAGTATGTTTTCAGTTTTAAATTTATATTGTATTTAAAAATTTATATTGTATTTATATTTAAAAAATTTATATTTTTATTTATTATTTGGAAAACGTACCTATCTATTTACATAAAAGGAAGAAAAAAAGGCTTAATTCTTAAATTGACTCATTTAGGGGGTCCAATCACATAGCCTACATTGTTTATCTCATTTTAGGTGTCGGACATCAAACAGGATCTTGGGTGGTGAGTAGCTTAACATGTTGCAAAGTTTAGAATCTGAATGTAAGAATTGTAAAAATACCCACAGGTGGCATCAGGGCCGTATCTAGGGTTTAGAAATTAGTGAGGTCCAGATTTTTTCTTCTTCAAAAGAAGATTTCTTCTTCTTCATAAAAAAAATAACGCATATTAACACATATTAGCAGCTATCCTACTTAAACGTATTTTTTTATGTTTCTCCATGACCTTAGATCTCAGATCCATTTTATGCATTTTAAAGTCCATTCTAAATAGAGTCAAAGCTAAATTAAAAGTGTAATTTGCCTGAATCGACACAACACAGGGTGGTCTAGCACACATTAATTAAGCCCTATCTATAATCAATCTAAAATTATATTAAAAATTTTATTGCCCAACTTTTTTATTGCGTCAACTGCCCAAATAAAGGACATTCAAATAAAAAAATGTTGATAAGTTCAAATAATTAAAGAATGACTTTAAATGGTGTGAAGATCTATATACAATCTGATACAGCTGCTCTTTTTTCAATCTACCAGTTGTTTCAGAAAGAAAACTTTTGTTCCGTTGAATTTTTCCTTCCAATGGCTTTTAAAATCACAGACATTTTAAAATTAGACAAAAGCACTGAATGGCTATTAACTATATAAAACCTTCCATTTTAAACGTCTTCGATTACAGGGGGCTATACCAATTACCCAATTATGGCGACAGGGAGTTATGGCTCACAGCACCTTCAAAGAAAACGGTAATCAAAAAAAATAGCTGTGCAATTGCCAAATTTTCAATTATTCACCCTGCACATTTACCACACTTTCCAGTTCTTATTGTAAAGCAGCTTTTTTACCCAGAATGGGCATGGGGAAAGGCACACTGAGTTTAAGCAGACAAAGAGCTCCTAATAAGCATCACCGCTGTGAAGACTGCATGTTGCACCTAAACACAAGCTCTATCATTTGATATTGTTTCTTCTTGCTGGGTCGTATAAAAATGACCTTCACCCCAGCTGTTCACCTAATGAATGGCTTCAGTTTGACAAAGGAACACAGAAAATTACAACCTGCAATGGCGTCCCTCATTTTGCCTCAGATGAAAACGATTTAACTGACAATATGGAATGGCGTGTGGCAATGCGTCCCATTGCTCACACACAGATCCACGTAAATATCATTTATTGTTTTGGATTTTCTTCCAACACTGAGTAACAAAAAAGTCTAAAGTTCACAAGGCCATTACACGCCGCCGGTCTGAATCACAGAGGAAAGGCACACTGCGCTGGCTGCAGAGCAGGTGTTCACCTGCAGAGAATATGTGGGAGCAGCTGAAAAGGCCTGGCTTTTTTGTTGCGGCCCCCCGGCCCCCCTTCCACCTTATCCAGCTCCATCACCCGGAGCTGACAGCCTTCGTGGCCTACCGCTGTGACAGGCCGGCTGCCCATTAACGGCCCTGCGACTTATTTGCCAGTCCCCGAAATCCCATGAAATACCAACCTGTGGTGGAAAGGGGCCACTGCTATCTGCTAAACACACAGACACATTCTAGAGGTGTGAGCCTAACTGTGTGTCCCAGCTAAAGTACAGACTGGGGACTGAGCTATGGGATTTCAAGGTTCCCGTTTGAACAATACAGGGAGGACAAGGGCTGCCTTCCATCATTGGAAAAATACAGCCTTTTTCACTCTCCTCTGCTATTATTGCCATCAATATCATTGTCCCTTCAACTCGTTATAATGTATTGGATACCAATGAACCACATCGGAAAAAACACTGCTACAGTATTTACTGCAAGATTTACTTTCACCTGAGGTGATACATATGCCAGATAACTATCCTAAGATCTGCAGCAGAAACTCGAGGTTGCTAAGGCATTGTATATATTTTCACAAACTTACTCCACGCTATCAAAGCAAAATATATAGTTAATTGTATTAATACGAGTGTATTATAAATAAATAAATAAATAAATAAATAAATAAATAAATAAATAAACAAACAAACAAACAAACAAACCCCGGCATTGCATAAGTATTCAAGCTCATTGCTATGGCAAATTAAAGTTAGCTGAATTGCCTTCATGTTGTATGCAGTATTATCTGTTCATAAGCATTCAAAATAAATACATTTTCTTAAGGCTTCAGTAATTCAATCACTCAGGTTATTGAATTTCAAACTAGTTGGTGACGCTCGTTAGCGACCAGTCTAGAGAAGCCCTGCCGATTTAACCCACCCGAGCACTCTTCCAATTGTGGAAATTGTCACGAATTGTTTATGACTTGAGCTGGCTTCAGACAAGCGAACTCCAGCTCATAGCGCTCAGTCTGCATTTGGGCGTGTGCCTATCCCGGCAGAGCCGCTTGGAAGGCTGAATTAGAATTTCGTGAGAGAGTGAAATACATATCGTATCTTGTATGAGGCTTCCCATAATAATTTAAATGAAGCAAACAAGAGGAAAAGGAGTTTGTGGTCAGACGAGACAAAATTGGTATAAATGTCTAACTGGATACATCTTTCTATAAGGGGTCGATGTTTGTGTGTTTGATGATTAGGGCAATTGTTTCACTTCCGAAAATATGGTATGGTACAGCAGCATAGGAATACAACGCTTAGATATATTAGTTCAAATTAGTAGGATTAGTTCAAACTGTTTCTTTAAAAAATAATAAATAAAAAAACGTTTTAACACAAATTATCATCAGTAAATGCACCGGTGTTGCTCACAATTGTAAACGGAATATTTCCAAACAATAGAATAAGTTCTAAGGAGTGAACTTCATTTCAACAAAAAAAGAGGGACTGGCTTTGGCTCAAAACAGCCTCTAAAAAGACATATTTGCTGTGCTTCTAAGCATAAGCTACAATACAGTCTTGAGTATGCTACTTCTCTTGGCCGTTGGCTGACTATCAACTTTGCCAATGATATTTTGTTTTGAGAAAAGCTAAGATTATTTTACACTTAGAAGCATTGTTTTAGATAATTTTATGTATCGAATGCATTCACAATCGAATGCATTATCCATTACATATAACCCAATCATCAAAGCTTTTACTGTAATTAATTACATTATAGCAATATTTTCATCCAGCGGGGACATTTATTAAATTGCATATAACACATGCTTACGATGTCTCTGCATTTATACCGGCTACAAAAAAAATGTTAATTATGGACACTAGGACCCCGCAGAGAATTGAGCGTAGTAGCGAAATATTGAAAACCGTCTGTGGTGCAGAGTTGAATCCTGGGATATGTTTATCCATCCTCCCCAAGCTAGCTCGTCTATAACTTATTGCTGGAACCATGAGGAGTGCGAATAAGCGCTCTGCGGTATTGTGTGTTTTTATATGATCAGTTTTTTGATAGTATGTTAATGGCTTATTTCAATGTTGAGGGCTACTGATACCGTTTCTTGTAGACACCGTGTGTGTGTGTTTTAACACTTGATTCCTTACTCTCGCCATTATTTTAATGATTAACATACTAGCGGTTACTGTGTTGGCTACTGAGTAGTTACGGCGTACATACACGTATACGTATAACGTTAGCGTTATTTTACGTTTATGACAGAACAATCTCTACTTGCAACTACAGTACAGCTTATTTTCCACAATTTCTCACTGGTCAATCTGTGGTCATTACTAGTGTAATTACGCAATCACGCATTGTTACGACTACGGTTGACTTCTAAGTTTGAAACTAAACTTCTGTTATATACTGCTAAAAATTGCAAGTACAATGTAGATTACAAAATTGACCTTGTGTCAGTATGCTTTATAAATGCAATAAAATGTAATCGGTGTGATAGCTGATTTAGTAAAATGGGTGACAGCATTGTATAGAATGCCATGCTAAAAAAGCCTGCCACACGAACAGGTGTGCAAGTATGCTCTGTAACTGCCCTTTTAAAAAGTTTTTAAAGTGAGGCATGCAGATACCTGCACACCTATTTCTGTTTTTAAAAAAAATAAAAAAAAATGTTTAGCATGGCATTCTGTTTCCTGTCGCTTTTCCCCAATCCCTTGAAATGGCGTTTTAAATCTGTGTTTACCCCTGACTTTCATGGAGCACTACACCTCCTGCTGTGCCAGATCCCCCCCTTTCCTGACTAAATATCAGCTCATTAGAAAGCAATGTCAAAGTACTGCACATTTATGAAGGGACTCTGGTAACGAATCACTAATTTCAGCTACAATGATTTCCACCGGATCCAGCTTTGAAAACTTCACCATAAGGAGCAGTTTTAGCTTCAGTTTAGAAGAAGGAAGTGAATTGGACCAAAGGTGGAATACCAGTGGTGGCTACCAGTAGTTACTATTATCCCTTAGAACAATTGTTTTTATTTGAAGCGTTTAAGCTCACAGTGAATTGTAGAGCGTAAAACTGAATAATTTACAAGAATAAAACTTTGCCTACTAATAGTAGTGTGATCCCTCCCTGCACAGCCCATAATTCTCCAATTCACTCACTATATTTAAATGAAGCAGAAAATATCACTAAACCAGAGTTGAACACACTTAGGTAAAATGTTAATTGGGTAATTTTGGTCTGGAGTGCAAAACTGACTTTGATCAATGGCTGACGAAATTCATTACCAGCCAACGCTGGTAAACTAGGCCGTGTCTAATTGGGTGCGAGTTTGCAGCTTGGTGGCGTAATTGACAGCTGTGTGTAGCAGGTGCGCGAAGCGACACTGCGTGCTGTTTTTGTGTGTGTTTGTGTGTGTGTGTGTGTGTGTGTGTGTGTGTGTGTGTGTGTGCGCGTGAGGGAAAGAGAAAGATGGAAAGAGATGAGGTGGTTCACCAATCTTTTCACAATACATGACAGCTGCTGTAGTGATTGTGCAAGTCTGGGAGAGAGATTAGTGGGTGAAACGTTCCTCCTCTGTCAGAGTTACTGCAGTTTTCTTCTTAAATAAATTAAGCGATGGCGAAATGGAGTGGGTTCAGTGTTCTTTCCAATATAGACTCTCTCAGGCTGTCACACTGCAGTCATTTATCAGCCCTATAATGGCTGGATCAGCAGCTCCACGTAATGTACATGGTGCTGGATGTACAGCCAAAGGATAATCTCAACAACACTCGCCAAAACACATTTCATAAATGAAAGTGACATGTAAGAACTTCCGCACGAGCCATCTTTTTGTGGCAGGTACTTAATTCCATGTAATTAAGCAACTTGGTTTTGGAAGGGAATATGTTATTTTGTGACGTACAGAATCGTGTTAGGAGAATCCAAAACAAAACTCGCTACCCATTAGAGCCACGAGAAAAGGTATAAAATGATACTAATATCAATGCATTTGCTGATGAGTAACCCACTGGGCTTTTCGGCTTTGAAATATTTATTTTGTGAAACGCTCATCAGGAAGGGATTTGATTGTGCAACATATGTTACACGGATGCGACTGCAGGGCCTGATGTCCCTTCCGTGGATTTATTACCTTCAGGTAATTACAGAGTGTTTCATCATTTTCTCGTTACCCTGTAATTACAGTACCAGTTTAACATTACCCAATTTGACGAAGGCACTGCACACTGACTCTGCCCGTGGCACTATTTGCACTCGCATGCTCATCAGTTAGGTATGTCAGATGTAGGAACTTCAAAATTTGATCAGGTGTTCCTTGCTTTTTCTTTCCTATTGATGAGTGCAGTCGAGGCACAGTCTATTAATGAGTGCTTTTATTCAGCCAGCTTTCCTCTCCGGATTATTGGGACTCCTTATTTTCCTATTAAAATGCAGTTCATGACCTCTACGGGGCTAAAACACCTCTATCTGCTTTGCCTTTAACCAGCATTATTAAGAATTTCATTGGCGTTTAAGTATTGATTATCAATGCAATGAGAATATGTTAACTGCCAGAAAATGGACAGCGCGGGCCCTTTAACATTGAGAACTCAATTAACCAGTTTTCATCTTCTTCATCTCTTGCCAGGTAGACTTTTAATGGAAGAAACCCCAGGGGAAAATAGGAGCGATAATAATATATTGTATAAATTATTCATTAAAAAATTAGATAATGGATGCATTATTTTGTAGAAAAGTTTTTTTTTAAAGTGGAATTATAAAAGTTGGGGAATAGACTTAATGTACACTTTAAGGATTCCCTGGACTATAATATATCACCACTCCATTGATGACGGAAGCAATTATGTAGAGTCTACACATATCAAGCTGATGAAGTATTATGTTTATGAGAGCCAGTGGCCGTGAACTGAGCATATAAATTGAGTCAAGACAATATATACCCGACTGGACAGAAGTAATGTAAATTCCCATTTTGAAAATGAAGTTCAGTAAGTACATAAAAACACATTAAGAGCTGACTCCAGTTGTTGCACCTCTTTTCTCAAGAGGGGTGTCACCATGGAGAAACACAAACAGCGTGTCCCACTGCTAACCTCTGGCCTTGCGGCTCATGGAATCTCTGGGGCGTCCAGGACCCGTTGAACTGCACTCAGTTTGAACTCGCTTGCCCATTCCTTTCAAACACCTGGCTCCACACTCTCCACTCTCAGAATCGAATTCCAAATTAATTCAGCCTTAAACGTTGGATATTCCGTCTGTAAGAGTACTCATGCATCCTCCACCATAATACATTTAAATAAATGAGAAAAATAAAGTTATATTCAATCATCCAGGTGTAGAAGGAGACAATAAATAACTCAATGGGCAGGTAAATGGAAAGCAATACAGTGATGCTGCTGTTCAGCACAAACCCCAGCAGTCATGTTGAGTTCAGATTGTAATAATGTTGCCTTATGTTTAAGCGGAAATGAAATGTTTAAGGTCAGGAGTCAAGGCTCACAATCTATGAACAATGATCGAATCAATTTTGTTTACATATTGTGTCATTCAATTTAAAGTCCAAGGCAATTGATTTGCAACGATTTTAACATTAGTAAGGATTACATATGTATAATTAGGTAATTAGTAATTCCTCTTCAAGCAATGCAGTTGACAGGAATTGCCTAACTAAATATCCAAATGGATAAGTGAGTGAAGTATAAGCTATGCAAGTCACTATAGATAAGCGTGTTCTCTATGCCTCTAGATAATACAGTGAGTACTAGGCCACGGACTGGCAATCCATTGACACTTCGCCTGCTTAATAATTAAAATACATGAATTGCCCCTGAGCTGGCCTCAGATTTACAGTTGAATCGATACCTGAGTCATTAAGTTTGAGGTTCTGCCATAAAGCACTTTAATGTCTTTAAGGCAGGGTGCCAGAGATCCTCCTGCTTTTGTTTCACTCTTTTTTGGAGCCATTATCATACTAAATTATGTTCTTGGCCTCGTGTTCCTTGATCCCCATATTTTACTATCAGAGAAGGAAATGGCAGGAGTGAGGAACCCCAGGAAGAAGCTTATGTGCTAATCCTCTAAGGTTAGTAAGAATGATTGGGAGACCAAGAGAGGTTCAGAAGTCAGAAAACCTACCGACCCACTTGTCAAGCATTATCACACAATGAGGTCTAATACAAGGCCTTTAGCCGTGCTGTTTAGCTTACTTTCTTCATTCATATCAATATGAGGAAGAGGACATTGGTTAAAAAAAGTGTTTAAAGAACAGAGGTGTTCATATGTGTTTTTCTGCAGAAGAAAGGCACTGTTGTTAAAGCGAGTGAGACATATAGCCACTTTATGAGGCAACAAACATTTTGGCCATGCAGGAACACTTAAAGGTTTTTAGAGGGCAACATTCAAAAAGAACCCAGAATCTAATCGCAGTAGAAACGTCAGAGGATGAGACCCATTTGCAGGAAACAGCTGGATAGGCCCTGACATCAAGCACAAGGTCAAACATTTCTAAAGACCAGACAGCTGCTTTACAAATCTACTTATTAAGTTTAATAGGTTTTGAACTTAGATTAGAGGCCACAACCATAGATAAATATAGAAGTAAAATAGCTTCTACCAGAGATGAATATCAATAGGTTTAATTTCCTTATCTCTTTTTTTCATTTAATAACCTAGATCCAGCTCTTCAGACACTTCAGACACAGTGTCGGCATGCGGGTGGCCTGCGTTCCACGCACAGTGTCGGCATGCGGGTGGCCTGCGTTCCACGCACAGTGTCGGCATGCGGGTGGCCTGCGTTCCACGCACAGTGTCGGCATGCGGGTGGTCTGTGTTCCACACACAGTGTCGGCATGCGGGTGGCCTGTGTTCCAC
>JAOYSI010072395.1:5496-17748 GCA_025775065.1 Hiodon alosoides
CTGAGCTAAAGGCAAACGAACCCTGAGCTAAAGACACCAGAACCCTGAGCTAAAGGCAAACGAACCCTGAGCTAAAGACATCAGAACCCTGAGCTAAAGGCAAACGAACCCTGAGCTAAAGACACCAGAACCCTGAGCTAAAGACACCAGAACCCTGAGCTAAAGACACCCCAGCCAAAGTGCCAGAAGTCATCTCAGCCTGGGCTTTTTGCGTCTCTCCTTACACCCCTCCATCCTTCTCCACATCCTCGCGATCACCCCTTCCGTGTCTTACCTGAGCTTCAGGTTCTCCATGAACTGCTCCATGGTCACCTCGTCCAGGAGGACAAAGTCAGACTTCCCGAATTCCAGGCCCTCCAGCTCGGCCATCCCGGCAGTGTACAGGCACAGACAGAGCAGTGGAACCGTCGAAGCCGGCAGTGTACAGGCACAGACAGAGCAGTGGAACCGTCGAAGCCGGCAGTGCACAGAGGGTGTGGTGTAACTCAACGTTTCTTTTAATTGTGGGTCATGACAAACAGCAAGAGCTGCGGTTGGCAGGCAATAGCACGTCACCTTACAGCAGTGTGTACGTGGGTGTGTGCGTGCATCTCTCAATAGAGCGGAACGAATGGAGTTACCATTAAGTTAGCCCTCTTCCTCCTCTCTTTTCCTGCCACAGGTCTCTCTGAGAAGCAGCCGTTGCAACATCTCTCAGCCCTGACCTGTGGTCGTGAGTGACTTTCTTTACAACAGATCTCAGCCCTGACCTGTGGTCGTGAGTGACTTTCTTTACAACAGCTCGTTAGGAGAAGGAGAAGACAGCAATTCCATTTTGGCAAATGCAACTTTGTTTTTTCAAACGGTGTCTAAAGTTTGTTTCTTTCTGACACTTTCTTGTTTCAACCTTGAGTCTTAATCAAAGCATCTGAGCCAACTCCATCGTTAATCCAGTGCACGAGGCGGGCGCATTGGTCCAAATATAACTATAACCCCTGCAAGGGACTTCCTCCACAAGGGGAACTGGGGATGCAGTGGTTAAGGAACTTTAATAAATCCAGCTCTATCTGTGGATGAATTCAGAAAAAAAGCAATAAACTGCCAAGCCACTATGTTTCTTAACTAAGTTGTAAATTTTCAAAATTGTACGTGAAGTACAGAGCTCCAGAACCACCAAACAACCTGAGGAGATCTAGAGATTCGAAAGGTCCTTATCTCCTATAACGGAAGATAGAATATTTGGCCTGACTTTGTAATAAATCCTCTTTCTCCAGCTGGGCAGAATCCTCAAGGATACCCTTTTGTTTCATGGGCATTGAGATGTCAGGTTGTGCTGAACAGTAGACAGTGGATGTCACAGCAGGGCTGTTCTCATAGCAGGGCTGTTCTCACGACAGAGCTGTTCTCACAACTGGGCTGTTCTCATATCAGGGCTGTTCTCATAGCAGGGCTGTTCTCACGACTGGGCTGTTCTCATAGCAGGGCTGTTCTCACAACTGGGCTGTTCTCACAACTGGGCTGTTCTCATAGCAGAGCTGTTCTCATAGCAGGGCTGTTCTCATAGCAGGGCTGTTCTCACAGCAGGGCTGTTCTCATAGCAGAGCTGTTCTCATAGCAGGGCGGTTCTCACAACTGGGCTGTTCTCATAGCAGGGCTGTTCTCACAGCAGGGCTGTTCTCACAACTGGGCTGTTCTCAGGGTGAAGCAACATGCACTATCAGGGAGTTTAATTTTCAGGAAACTACTTCTTCACAAACATTGTGTCACAATCAAAGGCATTTCACGATTGCCCTTTGGTGTTTTGGATAATTTCACATAAAAGCATGTGTTAAGAATATGGAACAGCACAGGAGGAGCTGAACCCAAAGAGCGTACGCTGGAGGAGCTGAACCCAAAGAGCGTACGCTGGAGGAGCTGAACCCAAAGAGCGTACGCTGGAGGAGCTGAACCCAAAGAGCGTACGCTGGAGGAGCTGAACCCAAGGAGCGTACGCTGGAGGAGCTGAACCCAAAGAGCAAACACTGCGTATAGTACTTCATCAAAGAGACACTGGCCTCACAGAAGAATACAATGAATAATGCATAGGTTTTTTTTTACATCTTTTCTTATTATTTTATCCACTCTCTTATTTTATGTAAGGAACAGGGATTCAAATCAGATAAATATTGCCTGCGTCGACCAAAATGTGTGGATCTGGAGTCCAACTTCGCCAGTCCAGTGTCTACCCTCAGTTGAGCCACAGTAGGCATGGATGTGGATCTCTAAGTGCTACAGAACAGGAACAGTACTGACGAGATGGAGCCTCTCACATGGGGAAAGGGCCCATGTGTGAACACCAGTCCAGGTCTCTCTCTCTCTCTCTCTCTCTCTCTCTCTCTCTCTCTCTCTCTCTCTCTCTCTCTCTCTCTCTCTCTCTCTCTCTCCCTCCCTCTCTCTCTCTCTCTCTCTCTCTCTCTGTGGGGCTCTAGTTTGGCAAGAGCCCGTCCCATTTCCTGTGAACGTGTCACCATGACAGTCACTTCCTCTTCTCTGAGGCCGCTGCCTTCACCCTGACGCTGGGTGGAAGAAAAGTCACTAAGAACACAAGAAAAGACACGCAGAGATACAGGAACAGAGAGTGACGGAACCAGACTCACATGGACCAGAAAACGCAACGTCTCTCGAGACGATAGAGGGAGGCTGACTGAAAACAGAGCCAGACCGAACTGTACACACCCACAGAGAGAGACAAGGATTGGCTTATGAAAGATGACTTAAATTCTTAAGGCTGTAATTTGGCATTATGGGATCAGTTCAACAAGTTAGACCTAGAAGGAAAGTTTCTAAAATGGTTCAGGTGCTCCACCAACTGTCAGAGTTATGTAATTACACTTTCAAGAAGGTGGATTATGTTTTTAAAACTAAGACCATCAACTTTTACTATTCTGCATGAAATTAATTTGTTAAATGTTAACATGATAAAGAAAATAAAACATTTTTAATCTGACATTTTTTAAAACATGTTAAATCTGAACAATTCAAATTAAAATAGTTCTGTTTAAATGTAATTTAATGAGGGGATGGGGGATTATTAAAGGTCATAATCCTTTGTTCGTCAAAATAACAAACGACTGAACGATTGAAGAACGTTTTTTCCCATGTTCAACAACATAAGATGCCTACAGAAAAATATACTGATATTCCGGAACACCGAGGATGCGTACGCAGGTAAGTTTAGTTAATAAACACCTTTTATTACCTCAATCAAGGTTTTTATGCGTTAACAGGTCAACGCCATTAGCCAAAAAATGATCAAATGTGAGTCATTGATTGTCCCAGTGCTTGGTATTAATTTTCAAGTATGATGTAATCCCGCTTCTGCACAGCCGTTGGTGGGTATGTGCCCACGGGGCTGTTATCGCTTCCCAGGTGAAACTCCGCCCATCTGGTGGGGCAGGTAACGCTGTTGAGGCTTCACCGGCCCATTCGGCCACCATATCGCCCGCTGACCCGACCCCCACTTGGACCACAAAGGGCTTCTGTCTCCTCCTCCTGGGACACTGCGGGTTCTGACAGGCGGCCTGCACATATGAGGACTCCACCCATTTACCTTCAGGAGCTCTGTCAGACTGGACTGTACACTCTCCTCTCCCTGCCTACTTAGGTCACTTTGGGCCAGCAAAAAATGTTTTTAATAATGCCCTGAACCAGACCATTCAGTGTTGTATTTTGTACAGCACTAAGCTCCTTGTGTAGGCCTGCAAGACAACCTGGAGCCTTGCTACACACTTAGTGTCTTCAAATATCCCGAAAGTTACTCTGACTATTGTCTTCAAAATAAATCAATCAATATACAACACAGATTAAATAAAAAATTAACTGCTGTAACTGTTTAGTCCTATACCCCTATTCTTCAATACCTGTTAGGGTTTTGATTTTTTCTTACGGGGAGAAAATAACCCTTTCATGTTTTTCCCCATATCTTTTATCAACGGCTTTTTCATAAGTGGGACATTTAGTTTTTTCCCCGTCTTGCCCTTAGGAACTGCTACCTCACTTAAGTTTTGTGCCGCCTTGGCCTGAGGGAGTGCTACCTCACTTAAGTTTTGTGCCAAAATGGCCCGGTCTGTGTTTTTACGGTTTTCTGAGCCACTCCTCCTCCTATTGGCCTCTGTGGATAGGGGCGGGTCCTGGCTCCGTCCCCCCTGGTACTTAGATGCTGTGGACCCCAGCACTGCGACTGGTCTGGGCTCCGGGTCTGGACCATTCAACCTGCTGGGTTGATGGGGAAGAGAGTAACTCCGTCGAATGCGTGTGCCCCGCTCTGACCCCCGCCCCTCCCACCCAGCTGAAGGCGGCCTCACGTCCTTCACCTGCAGCAACCTCTGCTTCAACTCAAAGCTCATCCTGGATTTGCCCACCAGCAGGATGGTGCCGTTCACCTCACTCACCAGGACCTGGAAATGAGCGCCGCAGTCCTGGGCCTGTTTGCGCACACGACGCTGCTGCTCGCGGTCCAAGGAGCTTAGATCTATCTCCTGTGTGCGAAGAGACGTAAGAACCTCAGAGAAGAAGGCATTCAGACGCGTCTTGGCCTCCTCAAGATTTTCCCGGTGGAGCCTGGCGGCTGAAAGGTAAACGGTGCTGATTTCCTGATTGCTGTCGGTGCTCTGCTTCATCTGCACATGGTGTTCCTCCAGGATAGTTTGCAACTGGTCTTTATAGAAGCGTTGGATGTAGAGCAGCACTTGGGTGTCCGTCACGAAGCTGTTCTCAATGACGTGGCCAGGGGAAGGCATTCTCTCCTGGGGAGCATGGGTCGAAACGTTGCCCGGAGAGCCTGAGAAACTTTGCAGGGACTGGACATCGGAGAGGGTGGCGAGGGGGGTGTCCGCGCCCCTCCGGAAGGCCCCGTTGACCTCTACTCTCTCTCTCCGGCCCCGGCTCTCATCAGACACCGCAGTCCCATTCCTGAGACCCCCCTCCGGCATTTTGGGCCTTGCCCCAGAAAGGTACAGGTGTTGGTATGGTTCCCAGACGGTCTGTGATTCTTTGGGGGCGATTCCAACCTCACCCTGGAGCTCCTGGAGCTTAAACCTCACAGCCTTCAGCTGCCGGAAGGTGCCCTGAAGGAGAAGCTCTCCAGACTGCTGCAGAGAAGCCCTCAGCCTGTGTTTGGCGAGGAGTTCATGAACCGCGGTCTGGTTTGGGAACATTCGAAGGTCCAGCGTAGCCCTGGCAGGCATATCCACCTGCCGACGTGTGGAGAAAACAACAACATGACGATGTTTGCACCATGCACCCACTTGCCTACATCCATGACCAAAACAAGGCTGGATTCTGTGAATGAATGGAAATACAGAAAACCCTGAGACCAGAAGGGAGGTGGGCCCAAACTACCTGTGGTTGATCTGCCGACCTGACCACCAGAGGAAAATGCTTCCCGTCCACATCCAGCACATGGGACTGCCTCAGGACACAGGCAGCAACTATGAGGAAGTTAAAAACAGCAGTCCTTACATTATGGGGAGTATTTATTTTAATGACAGCATTTTATTAAGAGTACTTAAAAGTCACCTCCTGTAGGGGGCAGCCCCTGCAGGTTGAGTCTATTACCTTCAGGAAGCTCAAAGAAGATAACGGCCTGGTCGGGAATGTCTGTGGGGAACAACACTCTCTCTACCTCTCCACCCCCATTCCGTTTCCGTTGAAAATGGATAGTCAGTTTGTCAATCATCCTGTCTGGTGAGAGAATGCTGGGGACCTGAAGGACAACTATTGCGATCGTCATGGCGACGCCTTCACAGAGAGAGCACAGTAGGTGTCACAGTACTGACACACAACCTGGACTGGGACTGATTTTAGAAAACATGGTAGACTATATATATATATATATATATATATATATATCTGGATCAAATACATTTAATATCAAGGTGATCTTTTCCTATAAAATTAATGTGACTGATTGCTTCAGGTTTACTGTCTTTTTATCTAATAAATGTATATTTGTCTAATACGTTTCACTTGCTTTAAATGCCTGAGGGCCTAAACCCAGAAAGTTACAAATAGGTGGCGTTTTTTCGGTTAGTCTTTACGCCGCCATCTGGTCGTCAGAGGACTGTACCTTTAATTTTACTCTACCGATATTCAAAATTACGAGGAAAACGATCAAAAGAGCGACGTTTCACTTTAAACATAAGTTTCAGTTAAAATCCAAGAGGATAAAAACATGAGACATGGCCGTTTCCAAGAAACTTTACAAACCAGTTTCCTCAAAGTAACACGATTAAATAAGGTTAGGACGACGACTTCGTCTTTTGCCGACACGTTCATAGTTCACACTATTCAATTTGGTCGAATAAACCTCGAATCGAAGACTTACCTACCCCCACTCGCCTGGTGTATATAGTGTGGCAGAGTCCAGTAAATTATTCACATTTTTACTAAATCGAAAGTAAAAGTCTTTAGCTATCGTAAACCTTTTAGGAGTGACGCCCGACTGTGCAAATCTACCGGAGTGCTCATTTGACGCTGCAAACCCAGCAGCAAAAACAGCGCCGAATACAAACCAGTTTTATAAAACCACTTTCATATCTCCACACCATAGCAGATACGTAAACAAGAAACGTACTGCAATCGGGAATATAACCACCAGTGCTATCCGGGGACGTCCCCTGGGAACCCAGCCAACTACGGCTGTCTTAGTTTAAAAAGATGACTGCATTAGTTACCTCGAGTCCTTCTTCCAACATGGCACTTACAAAAATACCTTTCAAAACCCAATGCCCAGCTACTCCCAGAATAACCCGCAGCCCAATAGGCATTGTGTGAAAACCCTTTAAAACTCCCGTTTACTGTAGGATGGCACCCTTTTGATTCTCAGACATGTCACCTTTTGGTGATGGCCTCAGGACCAGAGACCTGCATGCTTTAAACTCCTAATACCAGTACAAGATCAAAATAAAAAACACACAAGGTACGGGTTTCATTTTTATTTTATTTAAATCATTCAGAGTTCATCTGTTGGGTCAGCAGTCGGTTCCATTGAATCCCACCGCTCCCAGACATGGTGCCACCTTCTGCACCTGGCAAACCTGAAAGAACAGGAGTCAGCCATAGAAACACTTAATACCCGATGAGTAAAGACCATTGCAAACAGAATACTTGTGAATGACTGGTCATCACAAAGCCAGGCCTCAGGCCAACACCCTCCACAATTTGAATTCCTATAGTGGATAGCGCTTGTCTGGGGTTTCTATAACCTTGCCATGGAGAGAACACAGCAGGGCCTCAAACCGCCCCAGGTGAATGTCGCAGGCCTATAGGAAAGGTCCGAGCCACAGAAGGCCCAGCCTCGCTGAACAGACCTGCAGAGTGCCTGCTTTTCCCTGGAACCAACTCCAACACCACAGCAGATGAGCTTACCTGTCCAAGTCTGAAGTACCAGACACGGCCTGTCCCATCCGTCTCATGACCACACATCAACAGAACAGTCACATAGTCTGGCAGGCAGTACAGGGCCTCATCTGGGGATCAGCTGGGCCATCTTGAATTCCTGGAAATAAGGTTTTTGTTTTACAAAAAATATAAACCAACATTCTTGGTTAAGTTTTGTACACAGCTGTACAATGTCTGGGGTTTCTATAACCTCGTCATGGAGGGAGACACGACAAGGCCTCAAACCACCCCGTGTGAATGTTGCAGGCCTATAGGAAAGGTCCGAGCCACAGAAGGCCCAGCCTCGCTGAACAGACCTGCGTGACCCATCACTAATCAGAAGCTCAGAAACGAGAAAGTAGTCGCTTTAACCTTGTTCAGAGTTATCGCACGATTACGGAAAGACACGTTTCAATACACATTAGCGTTGGCCAAATAAACGGAAGTGGTCTTACGACATCTCCGGTTCCTCAAGCAACCGGTGTCATGTGCATCGGAGAAGAAAATTAAAAAAACGTTAGCGATATATAATACGTTAACGTCAAGATGTAAATTGTCATTTTACAATTAGATTTCTACGGCGCCAAACATCCGATAACTTTATCCAAGCATGCACCAACACGAGCAACCTAGCTGGACGAACACACCAATTGCCACGTGCAGCTCTACCCAACTATATCAAGATGAAGCTAACTAAATCCGCCTCCCCGAGAAACAGAAAGATGGCAAACGGCACACGATTAACATGCGACTAAATTTAAGAAATACAATTATACCCAGTCATGCTTGTTGTGCCGATTTGGCGTAATACTGCAGATTTCTTAACATTTTTAAGCTTGCCATTAAAGCATCACACACCTTCACTGACGAGAAGCAGGCGTCCTTACATTAACCAAAACCAGCATTTAAAGCCGCTACATCTTCCAACTACTACCAAGCAACTTCCTTCCTGCGAATGAGAAATGCGCGCTCCCTTTCCGTGCTCTATATACACCCATCGGCGCATGCGCACAGATTGTAATCTAAGGCTTTTTCAAACTTCTAAATCAAATCAGAGAGATGATTCACCTGGTCCAGGGAAAACATTTTTTAAACCCGTTATATCACGGGCAATATAGTAATTCTACGAGGCTCCTTAATTGTAATAAAAAGAGAAATGTCAACAGAATTGATTATTCCTGAACCCCACTTCTATAGTCGTTTGTAAGTTTTTTTTTTTTTTTTTTTTTTACATTTAGGCAAGCTCTAGTTATTTAGCGGTGTACTTCCGTAACTCTACATAAACACTGAACTGGAATCGAAAAGTAATTGGCATTGTTTTGACATTTTTTATTATTAAAGCCAATGAAGTCGCTGACAGCAGATTTATGGTTACACACATTCTAAGCATTTGTATATTTTTATTGTATGTGTGATAATTGTCAACATTGTACGAAGCATTTTAAATTTGATTTATTCTTGGTTTATGCTGCGGCTAATTTTCTCTGCGTATATGGAGTAATGCATCTAAATAAAAATAGAAGGAAGTGGTAATCGTGTGTGTTTGTATATTAAGTTTCGCTTTCAGTTTATGTCGTCATATCCTCAAAAGTAAAATTATGAGGAATCTTCTTATTTCTCAAGAACTGTCGGGTTTTATTACTTGCTTAATAATGCTGTTTTACGTTCAACGGTCTCGAGGTGAGTGTTCTTGAGGTCAAACAAGTTGTTTTTCTACGCAGCTCAAAGGCTCCGACCGCGGCACAGAGAAAATGGGTGTTTTTCTACACACTCACGATGTCTCTAGCTGACTATGTGTATACTTCTGCAGCTTTTGAAACTGCTTTTTAAATGCATTAACACGGTAGACATATTTTAATTCTATAACTGTCAACGTTTTCTTATGTCTTCTGTTCTTCATTCTAATGCTAACTGATTAATGCTAACTGATGTTCTTCTGCTGTTTTCTCTCAGCTGTTCATTCTATTAAGGGGCATTTTATCGGTTCCCAGGGACTGTATTTCCCAGAATATATGGAGTATATCACCGTGGATGATGTGACTGTCTTCTACTATGACAGTACAATGAGAGCTGAAGTCCCGCTGCCAGAATGGCTGGACAATCCAGATGGACGTCTACACTGGAAGGCCATTAACTCAATAGCCAAACTTAACCGACAAGCAATGGTTTCCGCTTTGCAGGTTGTGACCCAGCACATCAATCAGACCAGGGGTGAGGAACTGTCTCTACCGCCTGAGTAGGTGACGATTAGATGTGTGGGTTGGTTAGCGTGCTAGCGTGGCTAGGAGCCGTCCATGTGCATGTGGGGGAGAGAGGGAGAATGAACTCCGGTTTCTAATAACTGTAAATGTTTCATATGGAAACTGTTTCCTTTGTGTTCTAGGTCTTTCTTCTGGAGTAAATATTTACCAAGGCCACAGCTGCTGTGAACTGAATCCGAATGGAAGCAGTCGGTCCTTCCTGGCACATGCCTACAATGGAAAAGACTTTTTGAACTTTGACGTTAAGCTCAAGGCCTGGACCGCTGTGGTGCTCGAAGCTGCCGTCTACAAAACGCAACGGGAGAAAAATCCCGCTGTCCTTGAAGTACTTGCAAATTTTTACCAGTACGATTGTTTTGAAAGACTGAAAGTGTTCCTGCAACATGTTCCCACATTACGCATTAAAAAAGGTAAGCTGTACTGACGGCCACTGTTTTAGACTGAGGACCGATTTCCATCTACCACCATAGTCCAGTCTTTCCTGCTATAAAGTTTGGCAGTTATTTTCCCCAGGTAATGCTTGGTAATTCAGTCACAAATCTTAATAAAATAAAAATTAAAAGTAATTTACCATAATCAAGGTTTAAGCCATTTCTCTTCCTGTGCAGAACCAGAAGTCAGTGTGTTCGAGAAAAGAGGCCCTACTTCGTCTGAGGTCACATGTCACGTAACAGGGTTCTACCCACGGGAAGTCCAGGTGGAGTGGCTGGGTGTCGGTGGGCTCCCCCTGGTGGAGGGAGTTGTGAGTGGTGAGCTGCTCCCCAATGGAGATGGCTCTTTTCAGCTGAGCAAGATCCTCATGATATCACATGCAGCCCAGAACACAGAGAGCTACAGCTGTCTGGTTCGTCACAGCAGTTTGTCTGGGAACATCACCAGAATATGGGGTAAGCTAGTGGGTCCCTGGCCCACAGGTATTACCTTGTTTGCATAAAAGGTATAGAACACAAGAGAAATACCAGCAGGGACCTGGTCCATTGGTACGGCTGCGCTGTATGGTGTCTGATTCTGTGGGTTTGTGGCTCTGTCTCTGCAGTCGTCCCTAGGGCTCCTGACCACCGAATCATCGCTGGAGCTGTTGTGGGTGTCGTTTGCCTATTGGGTGCACTTGTTGCTCTGTGGTGGTACAGGAGTCGAACAGGTGACAGTCTGACTTGTTGTGTTATTTTTCATTCATACCGTATTTTTTATTTATTTTTTTTAAATATTTTGTATTGTATCTAACAGGTGCGGTCTTGTGAAACAGAAAGATGTTGGTTCAGGTCAGTGAGTTACTTAATAATGCTGCCTTAAGAAAATGTACGTCATCTTCTACCCTGGACACTTAATGGGGGATATTCCTTAGAGCTTAGCTGAATATATTATTTAGTCTTACTACATTTTGTTCAAATTGTTTTTAATCCAAACAAAATCTTTTGTTCAGACAAAGATTTATCTATTCCCTGTGTTAGGATTGTTCTACACTTGTTTATTTAACATTTTTATCTACCTTAACATTTAAGTATTTGCTTTATTTGCCTAGCAAACACCCTTTTCCAGACATAATGCTGTTCCTGCCAGAAAACGTTCCAAATAACAGGGTCATTAGACTGGCCACTTTCTGATGGAATTAACAGAAAGGGGAAAAGAAATGTATTGTTCATGGCTGTATTGCTCTTTGGACCCCTGTCCTGTTTATTTCTGAATTTATTTAACGCCAGATTCCCCCCCACAGGTAAACCCCTGGACTGAAGGATTAACTTATCAATTTAATTATTTTGAAAGGTTTTTCATTTTTAAAATGCACTCCATGCATGATTATTTATTTTGAATATACATTTAATTTTCAGATATAAACAAGAGATAAAAGTAGAGTTTCACAAGATATTGTGTGCAAAAAATGTTTCTTACTAGAACATCTTACCATGTATAAACGTTAATATAGATATAAACTGACAGGCAGACTACATGCTGAAATACATCTTTTACACTGAGTTTACATTTTATTTTGTTTACATTAAGGAATTTGTGTTTATTATGCACATAAAATAATGACGTTGTTGTTGATTTCTACAGTAATATATATGCGTTGTTTTACTACATAGATAGGGAATTTATTTGTATCAACCGATATTTGCAGATTTACACCCTATGGGTTTTGTATTTAAATAGTGAACTACATGTTTACAACAGAAAGGCACTCACCCAGACCTTCAAATGTCATTTAAACTTTGTACTGTCATTGAACTTTGTACTGTCATCAAATAAAAGCATCATCACTATATACCACATGAGCAATCTTAATGTTATTTTATATTATAATTTATGTAATTAATTTATGCTTCTTGAATGCAAACTATAGTACTTCAAGCGGGCTTTGCTAATCCCAGTAGACAATTGAGCCAGAGACACTTAGCTGTGTAAATTGACAGTAATTCCTCTGGTTCTTTGGTTCTTATAGTCTATTTTCTATGGGGGATACTCGCAGTGACAAATGTTAGCTTACTATTTGACCCTCATTAAATTTAAACCTGTAAGAATCTTGTTCTTCAAAATAAACCACTGTGTTTGTGATATGACTGAGCTGGATGCGGGCGGGGTTACTGGGGAATAG
>JAOYSI010072396.1:0-21582 GCA_025775065.1 Hiodon alosoides
ATATATATGTATTTTTTTTTTTTTATTATATAATTTTATTTGTAATGTTAAAGGACAATAGATGGTCGTTGTGTTTTATAGTTCTGAAAAATGCATGAATTGATAAAGTTCATAGCTTGATTCTAAATGGTGTAAAGGACAGGATGAATCCACCACCAAAAAATGTTATAAGGAGACTGAATGTGAAGGGATCTCAAAGGGCTAAGACTAAGCAGAGCACTTTAGCACTAAGAGCACACTCTCTGTTCCGTTTCCTATTTTTCAGTGTGCCCCAGACGAAGCCATGCAGTCTTTCAGAGAACGAAGTGGTTTCCATGGTAACCAGCACTGCTACCAGCAGGAGCCCTATGAATTATCACGCCTTGAGAGTTACAGGCATCATCACAGCCAGACGAGACAGGGCTATGAAGCGCATTCTCTCGCAGCTGCACCACCAACAGCAGCGGCAGCAGCAGCAGTCGGCACAGTAGTTAAGGATTGTTACGGCCAGCCAGTCTACCCGAGCTACGTCACAGACTCTGCCCAGAATGAGAAGCAGTACAAAGGAGGCAAAGTACCTGGGCAGAATCTGCAGAGCAGCTACAGCGGCCACCACAGCACAGGCTACTCCACCTCGTACATTAGTGAAGGTCATCTTCAGCAGAAGTGGGATGACTCGCCTCGCTTGCCCCAGTATGGGCAGGACATGTTGCGAAGGATAGAATCAGCCAATGGGCCAAGGGCTGATGGCTCTCAATATTTACAGCAAAATTTGCTCACCATTCCACAAACCATGTGCTCTCACACCACACAGTCCTCCACTCCAGTGTACACAAGCCGCCACCAACCGAAACTCCAACAAGACACCTCAACATCCCCTATGATTTACACCCATGGACAACCGCAGTTCCCTCAACAATCTCAATCTCTCTCAACTTCCACACCGGCTTATGTAGAGAAGTGCATCCCAGCACCCCAATGTTATAAAAGCTATCCTATGGCCCCAAACCTGCAGTATAATAGGCACATGGGAAATAGCAGTGGTCTCAAGCAAAGTAGCAACAGGTCTCAGAACAACTATGTCTACCAGCAGCCTCCCTCCAGAACTGGATACGAACAGCAAGCCCCACTGCAGGGGATGCCCAGCCCTCAAGACAACCTTTCAAAATACCAGCATTTTAACCAGCTGCAACAGAACTACTGCCTGTCTGACATCTCTGTTAGGTCACCAGAACAGTACTATCAGAACTGTAGCCCTCGCTCTAGCCACTCACCTGCTAGATCTGTTGGGAGGTCTCCAACTTACAGTGCCACCCCTTCTCCATTAATGGTTAACTCAGAAAATTTCCAATACAATCAGTCAACCATCTCATCAGGTACCTCTTCATCCACCAACCTTCGAGAACAAGGTTTACATATGCCTCAGCAGTCTCTCTCATCTCCGAGTGTTAACCATAAGACAACAAACTATGCAGGTACCCTAAAGGACAGGTTCTCTGAGAAGTTACTGTCCAACCCCAGTTTGTGGAGCCTTAATGCTTTGACATCCCAAGTAGAGAACATTTCCAATAATGTCCAACAGCTACTGCTCCCTGAAGCTATCATAACTAACAAAAAGGGCAGTAAACGTAACATACCGAAGCATGGAGAAGACTTTAAGGCCCATCTTAATCCTCCTGAGGAGGGTTCCTGTTCAGATCTTCAACGCGTTGCCCCTGTGACAGAAGCCTTCAGTACTTCCCAGACCATGAACCCTGAACTACAAGAAGGGGGGCATTCAAGCAGATCTGAAGATCAACTAGAGAAGGGTTTCTACTTTTACTGTCAGAACAGTGGGCCAGTACAGGCCACTACTAATTCCCAACCAGGACTGGAGATGGGGACCTGCTCCATGAACTCAACTTTCGACATTTCCACTCAGTCAGAGAGCGCTGTTACTGTTACCAGTTTACAGATCAGACACGTCGGCGAGAACCTCAGTGCATTACTGAAAGGCATAGGAGAGGAGAAGTCTGCCGAAAATAAAGATCCCAGTCAGCTGAATCCAGAGCAAACAGCTCCAGGAGATATCCAAAGCCTCAATATTTCACTGAAGGAGAAATCTGAGGGCTCATCCTTGTCCGATAAGCCATTGGAAGAGGAAGAGAAAGGGACAGAGAAGGTGAAAGAGCAGCTTACTACAAACTGCCTCAGCCAGACTGAGATCACATCAAACAAGTCAGATGAATGGGTTGACGATGAAAAATACCCACTGTTTCCTAAGATAAGTAAAGTTATGATTGGCAAAAACTATTCTAATGTCATAGAGGAAAGAATTTATCAAGAGTTGAAACAGGGGTGTGTTTCAGAAGAGGGAAACACTGTTAAAAAGTCTTGCAGTTCATCAGATGTCAGTTGCAAGGGGAACGTGGGTTCTGACGTTGAATCTGAAGTGCATAAACCAGAGTTTCCTCTGGATTCTGACTCCAATGGGAAAAGTGCTCCATTTGTTTGGAGAGATTATTTAACTATGAGAGAGAATGACTCAGAGTTTCAACATTTTAGTACGAGCAATGAGCTCTTTGATAAGAAACTTCTATCTGCCTCAAAAGATAATCTGGAGGCACTAGAGGAGCAGCGCTCTCCACTTTCCGCTCAGACCAATGAAGTTATTAAAGAGACGGTGCTTTTGACATCTTCCACCGAGGTCATTATTAATAAAGCATGGTCGCAATCTGGAGAGTCCAGCAGCCCAGTTGAGGAGCAAGGAAACAAGTGGCAAGCTAGCACAGAGTCAGAAGTGCAAGACATAATGGCTGCAAGCCCCGAAAGGAGGTCAGTCATTTGCGACGTCACGCCCCTGAAACACTCTGTGAAGACAGTCTTCTCTGTGTTTAATGAGGAAGCAACACCTTTGTCCCAGTCAAGGGACCGTATCGATCGGCGGGATGCAGTGGAGCTAGAGCCTGAATCCCCTCAGCTACCTGGCAAGTCAATAATGCATTCAGCACCTTCCTGGGCCGATACCCCACCATCCCCGAAGAAAGGCGATGAAGAAATCGATCGTGGGATGAGCTGCCCAAGTGCAGTCACGCCGTCCAACAAATCTGAGCCTGTGGCCCCAACTGTAAGCCTTAGAGCATTCAACAGAAAGCATGCTCGAGGCAGGAGACGCCAGTCAAGAATATTAAAGTCCGGAATATTAATGCACACAAGCGTTCAAATCAGGCAGCTCATGGGTGTGGATGACAATGGCGTTCCAGGCGCTCCTGAAGAAATCAGCATGCCATCTCACAACGTGCTGGGTGTTGCGGAAGCAAGAGAGGCTACCCACAAATATCTCTCTAGCAAGACAGACGCTCTGTTTGCAGAGAACCTCCCTGCTAGGATGTGCACTCGCTCTTTCACTGCAATGGCCGTCCCAAAGGCATGCCTCCATCTAAAAAGGCAGCTCGGCTCAAAGCCCTCCAAGGGGATTGCCAGCAAGAACCCTACAGGTCATTCCAGGGGCTTGGTTTCTAAAATTAAGTGGAAAAAGCAGAGAAGCCCCAAGCCTGCTGTCATAGGTCATATGAAGGCCAGAAGTGGCTTGAGTGAGATCATGCATCAAGATGAAAACCAGGACACCACTTTTTGTTTATCTCCGCTTCTTAAAGATCAAAAGCCCATGGTGCTGAGATCCAGGAAACAAGCACAAGAGATCCCACTGAAAGAACAAGGAAAGGAGAAACATTCCATTTGCATTTTACCCAAGACAAAAAAAGAAAATAAGAAGCAGAAAGCTTTTCTGAAAGATCAAAGTTGTTTGAGCCCGAAGAAAAACCTTGCTTCTGCCCAACGAAAAGGCATCTATAGAGCATTGATTAGCAAACCTGATGAAAAGAGTGTACATCCCATCAAGAGGAAATCCAGCTTTCAGTCTGTGGTCCCCATGAAAAAGCAAAGAACGATAAGACCAAGTAAACTGGACCAGCCACTCTTAAAAACTGATCTCACAGGGGCTAAATGTCCCAAGAAGAGACAAGGGCAAGGGGAACATTTAAAATTGTCTTTAAGCACATTTCTTACCAAAGATCCGTCCCCTGTAGATGTCGCTTGCATACCGCCTCAGTGTCCTGCCAAAACAAAGTATTTGCCTCCTAGGAAAGGCAGAGGCCTGAAATATGAAGCTATGGTCCAAAATATCACGTCACCAACATCAAAAAAGCACGTTCCAAACACTAGTGTCAAGAATACATTGGGAAGTCTGCCAAAAAAGACCACTCTGCAAGATGTGGAAGAAAACAAAGCAACTGAGGCAGCAGATGTAAATTTGGATGGGAGTGGTGACATGGGGAGTGCATCAGCGTGTGCTGCGGCCTCTGCTGCTCGAAGGAGAAAAGGCGCATCGGGGGAAAGTGTAAATCAACCCGAGCCAGCACTTGGGACCGGGGGCGGCATTGTCAGTACTCCTCGGCTAGCTAAACAAAGAGCGATCAAAAACAACCACGAGATGCATCTGAGGAAAAGAAGAAAGCGCCTCCCTCCTCCACAGTGCTCAGCCACCGCAGGGCAGGAAGAACCGCTGCCCACCCCCGCTTCACCCGTCTTAACAGAAGACCACATAGGCAGCGCCCAGGCTGAGACTGGAAATAGCAGGTGTAAAAAGGGGAAACTTCGGTCGCCCCATTCTAAAAAAAGACAGCCTAAAGTGTTAGGTACACAATGTATCAAACTTCAAAAATATGTGGCAAATATGAAAAATATGAAGTATTTAAATGCTGCTAAGACTGCTAAGAACCATACACTTAAGGCTAGGCACAGAAAGCAAGGTTCTGCGTTAGAGGATGAACAACAGCCTGAGTCTCACTTTGAATATGTCTTATATAAACCTAAAAATGAAAACTTGCTTCCATTCAGCCCACACGTGCACATTGACAGACAAGAAAACTTTGCTTCCCTTTGTACCGTCATCAACAGACCCGAGGAAGAACAGCTTCTCTTTCAGGCCAGAAAAAAGGCTTTTGCCAAGATGCAGAATCCAGTAGTGGTTGCCAAGGCAATACCTAACTCTGCAGTCTTGCTACAGGGGCCATTGGTAAACAAAAGCCTGGCTGGCCACTGTCTTACTTGTTGCCTGTGCGGAAAGCCAGCAAATTACAGGGAGCTTGGGGACTTATATGGGCCATATTACCCTGAGGACAGTATACCAAGAAAGGCTCTGTTTTTGAAACACAGACTGGAGTCAAGGGAAGTCAGAGGGACCACAAACTGCAGTTTACTGCGTATCAGCACTCTGGAAAAAGAGGAGGGGAGCTGCAGTGTGGTACGCCCCGGAAGACCCAAGAGACCAGAGAAGACACCAGGGGACAGTGTAACCCTTCGACCTAAGTTCCTGAAGAGGCACAAAAGACTTCGTCAATTACAGGGCAACGAACAGAGAGCTTGGGAGGGTGAGGGAATGCCCCTAAGAGAACAGGAAGGCAGCGGGACTGTCCCCGAAGGGCTGGATCTGGAAGCAAACCGTAAGGAGCACTGGGTCCACGAGGCCTGCGCTGTTTGGACTGTCGGCGTTTTCCTGGTTGCAGGCAAACTGTACGGGCTAAAAGATGCCACGCAGGCTGCTGCTGATACGGTAACCTTCTCGGGGTCTTCCTAAGGGCCAGAATTTGGGTAACGCTTTTGGCCTAATTTTGGTTTAAGTTGAGATCAATAGCAAAGGAAGAGCATAGAAAATGGCAAAAGCATCATGCAAGAGAGCTCTCAAAGAAAAGGCACAAGACAAGCTAAGCTAGCCTGAATAGCCCAACTTCAGCCATTGAAGTTACTTATGTACTTACGTACACTCAGAGCAAAGGGGCTATTATTTCAGGATCGTTCTAATTTTCAGTGTGACATTGGTTACAAAATTTAATGTGAATGCTACGAACGCCACGGCTGACATATTTCAATAGGATCTGCTTTATTGCTTATTAATTTGAATTATGCACCTATTTTCTTTTCCCTCGCAGAGGTGTTCACAGTGCCAGGACGTGGGTGCATCCATCAGCTGCTTCTACAAAGACTGCCGTCACATTTTTCACTATTTCTGTGCCAAAGACATCGGTGAGTGCTCCCGCAGAAAGATGTTTGTGTGGCTGCGTTGACTTGAGCATTCGATAAGTATCCACGCCCTCTAAACCTTGCTTTCTCTGCTGATCCAAATGCATCGTGAGTGTATCTGTATGCCATAAATTCCCCTGACATTACTACATGCCTTCCTCGTTATCACTGGGAACTATGTAGCAGGCAGCGTGGCGCGCCACTGGCAGGTCCTCTTTGGTTCGATAATAGGGTAATGTCACCCAGGGTATGTGTGGCATTGAAAGCTGCTAAAAGCCATCTTCCCTTTCTCAGAGTATCTCTCTTGTCATTACAGGCTGTTTGCTGCAGGAAGAAAGCTTAAAGTTGAAGTGTACTGAACATGAGGTAATGAGACAAAAATATTCCTTGTTGAATTTATTGATGTAATGCAGTACAGGTAAAGGAATGCCAAGGGACGGCAGCCCATCACTCAGCGGTCTTACCACCATCTAGCTATTGATATGCCCTATTGCCATGCCTTATGCCTTATGCCAAATTGAGCCTTTGTTGCCTGGAGCTTGGTTGTCCTGTCAGGACCTATGCAGTGAGGTAGACGTAAGCTGTGAGCCCAAGACAGCTGTAGAGCTGCCTCCATGTAGGATGAAGAACAACTCAAGTGAAAAGGTGTGAGTAAACCCGCACACACTCAAAGCAATGAGTGTCGATCAACGGAAATATGAATAAACAAAGAAACTCGTCTGATTAATTGCTTTGAAAGTGTGATTTGTACTGTTGTAGTAAGTGTTTTGTTTTACAATGCTCAAAAACTGTTTCTGTTTTGATCATTTGTTGTATCAGACTTACACAGTTGGCTGTGTTTCATTCTGGTCTCTTATACATTATATGTTAATCAAACATTTCACAGCCAAGGCATGGTTTTCTTGTTAAAACTTTTATTTGGGCTTTCGCTGGTTGTAAACTATTCAATCAGAGAAATGACAGGTCACATGGGAGGCACATGGGTGAAGGGATTTCAGCACATAAGCTGTATTAATCATAGAGTGGCTGATGGAGTTGATTAGTTTATAATATCTCTGTTCCAGTAAGACAGAGTTACAAAGCAGACGGACTCTTTAAAAAATCCACCCGCAACAAGCCTAGAGTGGCTTATAATAAGCAGAAAGGGAAACCACGTTTCACCACTGCATAGTGCACCACCCTATGGCCAGCCCTGGCGCTGCAGCGTGGTCCAAAAAAAACCAAACGGGGAAGGTCAGAGCCAGTGCATGGGCTGACATTCGGCAGAAAACATCAAGCAGCTCTCTGTGAAAAACAACAGCCTATCCTCCACGGGCCGACAGGAGGGAAGAACTTGGCATCTGATCAATACACCCTCCCCCTCTCTCTGCCTCCCACGTAATGAGACCTCGGAACAGGCAGAGCGCACTTCAAAGCGATTCGCTAACTCCCCGATCTGAAGACTTAGGTCCCCGCAATGCCACTCCGCCGCTTCGATGAAAGGGAGTGAGGGTGCAGCATCCCCGTGTGGGGGTCGCTCTGGAAGTAACGCGGGCAAAGAGAGGGACGAATCGGAATCGTGGGGAGACAAAACGCATGCAGTCTTACACAGGCTGACAGTTTGAGCTTCACACTAATCCACGGGCTCATTGGCTGCTTTCCGCATTAGGAGTAGGATATAGGATAAGAGGGTGGCATTGCTCAGGACAGACTGTGAAGGGAGAAAAGCTGCAGAAAGAGTGCTGTCCCTGATGCACTGTGAACCAGGCCACGCAGTAGGGAATTTAAAGCAGTCCAATTTAAAGTTATCCATGCTGATGCAGGATAAAAGCTAATATTCCTGCATGTTTCCTGTGCAGGAGTTTCTCACCATGAACACGCCTTGCGTCTGCCTGTAATATGCACATCTGTGTTTTTATATTTTTTTTCACCCGTCAAGTTTTATGTTAAGCACCGTGTCCTTATACTGGCACTGGGCTCAGTGCTGTTTGGGCCATTCAGTGTTTGTGCTGCCGGCAGTCTCTCTCCTAATGCTTATATCTGGATTGTTCACTCGTCTGTTTGTTTTCCAGGCTTTGTGAAAAAAAACAACCAACGTCAGCGCTGGGTAAATCTCCTATGCAGCGCATCAAAGGACATGCCTCCTGAGTCCGTGATGAGACTCGGATCACGCAGTAATGCTGAAACCAGAGACACACAACAGGGATCCTTCCGTAGCACGAGAGCAGTAATACTGCTACTGGTTCAAGTGAATTGTACAATAATATCATCAACCCAACGCTATTGTTGTTTTGTTTTCCTTCATTGGTTCTCTTTAGGGTGCTACATCCAGTACCTTCCGTAGATTTAACACAAATTAATATTTGATAAAAGCATTGAGTTTTCTCGCTTTGTAACATTATAACTGAAAAGAATCCAATCTAATCCAAGAAGAAGTTGGTAATTGGAGGTATATTTGTTTGAAAACCACAGTATGACACTTCTTTACGATAGTTTCTTTTTTTAAGCACCAAGCAACAAAGTGCGTTATCCGCACATACTATCCAATGCTGAACATTTTTCCGATTCCTGTACTGTCACATTCAAATGTGCGGATATGCATTCGTTTTAAAGGTGTCATGCATAAATACTGAATGGATGTATTTTAATATAACGCTCTACTGATATATATTTTAATGTGAATTCACAAAATCTCAAAGTGCTCTCATTACGTTGTTTATTATTACTGTACTACAAAGATCCACCCTTTTTGTCCATTGCGATGTGTACCTCAGCTCAGTATAAAAAAGACTGTCTTCATATTTCTATCTGTTGTACATATCACCCCAAAACACTAACTTATGCACAGTACCACAGTACTTTGCACCAAAAGATGGCAGATGGTGTTGCACAGTTTCTGTTCAGCGGAGGCAAATATTACATTTTCTTTTCATAAAATCACAAGTTCTGTTGACTCCACATGGCAAACGGAGACAAGATAAGTGATTATCGATTAAAATGTAAAACTTAAAACAAGCTTAAGAGTGAACCATTACAAACAGGTGAAACAGCCTGTAACCATTCACTATTAGTACATTTGTTTATTATTTAATGGTGTATATAACTATTTGATGCTGTATTGCTGTAATATGTGATGTATTTAAATACTTGTGTATAGTATTTCTTAGAGATATTTATTTTATATAAAATAAATGTTATTGCCTATCAAATCTTATTAAAAAATGGATTTAAAAAAAACTTCTTGAATGTTATTTGTCTAGATGCAAATCTATTTGTGTACTTCTGTTTCCTTTAAACTATGTGTATATTTGTCTGCAATCGCATGTCATATTTAACACACTGGATGTTTTTGTATTGCAAATATATTTACAAGTTTTAACATAAACCGGTAATGTACATACTAAGACACTGAAGCAACCTTAAATTACAATAACCAAGTAACATAAGCACATAACCGCCTACTGTCTAAATTTTTATGAGCATATCCTTAAATGGTAGATATTAGAAACTTTCTATACCATATCTGCATATATTATAATTACTTTATTACACCAAACAGATTGTCCTAAGAAAGCCCAAACATTTAGATACATAATCTTCACACTTTGTGATTACAAGTTAATAAGCAACATTGATTTTTTTAATAAGGAACAATTGTTGTTGTTTTTTAATCACTATTCTACATTTGATTATTTCCCCAAGGCACATGATCATGTATATTTACATTCCCTAAATACGATAAAGAGCAAAGCCTTAAACGAAACAAATCAGTTCCACAGACTGTTAATAACAATAAATTAAAAAATACATGAAGAGGTAAAGTGCTTTTTGTTGTTATTCAAACCGTTTTGTTCGAAAGGATTGGAATTAAAATGACCCTAGAGAATTAGGGGGACCGCTGCATTTGTCCCGCAGTTACATTCCGCTGCTGCATTTACAAACACGCAGATTCGTTCTCGTTAACATCAAGGAAACAACAATGGGATCCAACGTAGGTTGTAGGTTACAACGTTTTACCTCCCCGAATGAAGTGGCGCGAGTAAACAAAAACACAGTAATATATAGGAAATAAGACCCGTGCAAAAACTAAGGCACACGGTCTCTGAGCAGGTTGAAGTTCAAGCGCCAGAACCATGAATTTGTATCTTGCCCATTACATTTGATAACTGCCAGCGATATGACAACGTGCTATGATAAATAATAATGTATAATTATTTGCTGATAACGCCCACCTTCACTCCAGCCTCCAGGCAGTTCAATAATTTACAGAATGTATTGAGACTCAATCCAATGTCTAGTCTTCCCCTACGTTCCAAATAAAGCTAATCTACTTTAAAATTGTGATATCTACTTTACAATAGAATTGTGTACTATGCCGCCTAAAAACATTTACACTGCTTGTGGCTCACTTACATAATATCCAGAAATTCAAAATGTCAATGGTTTATTTGTGGGTGATTGAGGTCAAACGTCTCGTCCATCTCCTCCGCGAATGATACGCCTCCAACCAGCCAGTGATCACAGTGATTAACTCTACAAAAGCTACGACAACGTGAACTGCACAATAATAAATAGTAGTGCACAAATTAAGATTAAAAGTAACTCAAGAAACGAGTGGAATACGTTTTATATAAACACAGGTTAACGTTCATTTTGAATTTTTGAATAGTAATAATACTGTGCAGCCGACAGAGATCCAACTAGCGTAATAAAAGTAGGACCTCCAAGGAACCACGCACAAACAGCGACTAAACTGTAACTTTAAACTAAAAAACACCAATTTTTAGACAGTCCAAAACCGACGCCAGTCCTGGTTGAAAGCTTCTGGTCATTTTAAATGTGCATTCGATCAAAGTTTATAGAACAATGCATGTGTATTCGAACCCCTGCAGCATGTCGCCATGATTAAAATAGTAATTTATGATGAAAATCAAGACCAAAAGTTTCCAAGCACCATCTGGTGGCCAAAAGCTATCACAGCAATGCATTCGTCTAAAAAAATAATAAAAACCCTGATTGACTCCCACAGCCGACGGGAACCTGCCCATCAGGCAGTGGTCCGTGCACCTGAGCGTGGCTACAATTACAGGACATTCGATGTGGAGATGGTGTACACGAGCACGAGTCCATGTTTTTGATAAGGGAAAAATTAAATAAAAAGAACCAAACTTGGGTTCTTCACTATGTGTACGTTTGGTATTCTAAAGTTAAAGTTAAAATGCCCCAGTTTTTTTTTCTTCTTTTAATTCACTGAATTTCAGATCAATATTGGTAGAAAATGCAATTAAAGAAAAAATGCTGATGACAAAACCACAAAACCAAAGCAAGCCTAGGGAAGGTAATCACTGCCTCTCTGGAAAATCAATGTCCGTAATATTTAAAATATCTGTAAAGTGATCACTCATTGTTCGACTTCATAAAATAATAGAGCAGAGGGCTTTGTCCAGAGTAGTTGATTTTCCCCCCGTATAATACTCCTCCCCTAGTAGGTTTTGTGCCGTCTTTAGGTTTACTAGCTAGAAGTGACGGTTGTGCCGCTGCCCAGCCTAATGATCATCTGCTGACAGTCGCGCAGGGTGCGTTTGTCTCCCAGCTTCTCCAGCGTGCGGGCCGCGTCCGCCAGCATGCCCACTCGCTGTCCTGGTGCCGAAAGGAAGGAGGGGGGCAAATATCGGCATGCCAGCATGGCTGCCTCCGCCTGCTCCCGCTGGCCGGGCATCGCCTCGGTCTCCTCTGTGGAGAAGGAGGAGGTGTACACACACGCGCACAACACACATGCATGCACACACAAACACACACACACACACAAACACACGCGCACAACACACATGCACGCACACACGTACACACAAACACACAGATAGGTACACACACATGTGCATGTACGCACACACACACAAACAGACGTGCACGCACGTCAGCAAGACAAGGCACAGCCATGTGAATAACACTATCAATGTGAAAGCCCACCGGTCCCTGTTGTGTGTGTGTGTGTGTGTGGGCTCACCTGCTTTGTTGACGGACGTGGTGCGGCGCCTCAGGCTGCGGTCCAGCAGCTGGTGGGTACGAGTCGGGCTGGCCCCCGCCATGAGCCTAGCCGTCGCCTCATGCAGAAACAGCTGCAAACGAACAGAGGTGATGGTTCAAATCTGATTTATGGACCGTGGTCGCTCGGTAATACCAAGATGGAAGCCGGGTCTGTCCTGAAATGTCTAACTGTGCCATACCATTTTTATTCTTCTCTGTCCACTCATCCACTACGAGCCTAGCCGCCGCCTTATGTATTAACAGCTGCAAATGTAAGAAGAGTAAATGTATGTGTAGTGTGTGGCGGGGATGTAACACATGGCCTTATGTCCTACGGCTTCTCTTTAACACATACAACTTTTGTGCCAGTTTCCCAGCCCCTGCTGCTGAAAAGCATCTCCACAACATGATATTACCACCACCCTGCTTCGCCATGGGAATAGTGTTCTTAGGTTTTTGGCAAAAAGCTCAAATTTGTCCTCAGACCAGTGAACCTTGTTCCACGTTTGCTGTGTCTCCTACATGCCTTTTGGCAAACTCCAAATGGGATTTTCTATGGGTTGTTTTCAGCAATGGCTTTCTTCTCACCAAGCGTGCATGGAGCCCAGCTTTGTTGATGGGTTTCTCCCATCTCTCCAGCTCCTTCAGAGTTGGCCTCCTGGTTGCTTCTTCTGACTAATGCCCTCCTTATCTGGTCCCTGAGATCTGGTGGACGGCCTTATCTAGGCAGTCGCGGTTCCGTATTCTTTCCAGTTTTTTTAATAATGGATTTAACGGTGCTCCGTGGGATGTTTAAAGTCTGGGATATTTTTTTACAACCCAACCCTGATTGGTGTTTCTCCAGAACTTTATCCCGAACTTGTTTCGATAGCTCCTTGGTCTTCATGATGCTGTTTGTTTAGACATGCTCTCTAAGATACTCGGGCCTTCCAGAAATGGGTGTTTATTTTGAGATCATGTGACACTTTAATCGCACAATTTTTCTTCTTTTTTTTTTATTTATGTTTTTTTCTGTTAATTAACTTTTGCACCACAATAAAAATTATTTTGTACCTAAGTGTTAGGTATGTTGTGTAAAACAAATGATAAAAATCCCAACAAAAATCCAATTTAATTCCAAGTTGTAACACTGCAAAATGTGGAAATGTCCAAGGGGGGTGAATACTTATGCAAGGCACCGTAGATACAACAGTGCCTTGCATAACAACAAGCTGTTTCCCAGCTTCTAACCCTTTTCAATCTCGTCAACTCCTCCATCTATCCGGCTAACTTTGTATTCTTCATCCTAATGTAATTTGTGTAATTACTGACACCTGGGACTACTATACAATACACATTAAGGAAGACTACAGATTTATATTCACCTTTGCATATTGAACAAACAACCGTAGCAGCGGGTATCCTCCATGTCTTTTCTTTTCCTAGGCTGCCTTAATCTATCCCAAGCCCTAATCATTTAGACAACTCTGATCAATAAGCTAACACATACAGTAAGGCACTGCTAAACTCACCCTGCGCACAGCGGGCCTGACGTTCTGCACCAGCCTCCTCAGGGAGCTCAGGTCCTGCTGGAAGCCACGCATCTCAGCAGACAACGCCGGAGGTGCCCCGCTGGCAGCTACGCCCTGCTGTCGACGCCACACGGCGGTGCGCATGACCAGGAGAACGTCGCACAGCAGCAGCTGAACCATCTAGGCAAAGGAGAAGGAGAAGGTTAATACGCCAAAGGCCAGCAGGGATGTGTCCACAGGCCAGAATGGGATCCGCAGCCCTGGCAAAGCATTGGCCACCCAGCTCTAGAGGGTTTTAACTTCGGGACAAAAAAATAACCCAAAACATTTGAAACAATGAAACATTTATTAATTTATCCATGATCTGGAACCACTTATTCAAGGTCACGGTGCGCCAGAGCCTAACCTGACAGACACAGGCTAGGAAGCAGGGCACAACCAGGACAGGTGCCAGTATGTTGCATGCCAAAAATGCTTTTATTTGCATTATTAAATGTTTCTCTTTGTCATTTGCCAGCGTTATAGTCCATTCTGCAGTTATCTTTACTGTCGAGGACAACAACTGCGTTTACCCAGTTGTGATTACGGTTACTTTTTTCTCAGAAGGAAAGCCCTACAACATTCAACACTTAATTCATCTATCATACTTCCACACTGATACAGTGACCCGGTCTTTGCCACTGCCATCGACCAGGCAGCACGCGGAATGCGACAGATGCGATGTGGCCCAGTTCCATGTTGCCCTGCAGGAACATTGCACAAAACGCATGCACGTGCAACGCAACCACAATGCACCACAGCACTAGCCAGGGTAGGGACACAGCCGGGGGGCGAGCTTGTGAGCAGATTGCGAGGTCGTGTCTGGGAAACAAGTGGCCCAATGCGGTGGGGAGGAGCACCTTGTCGATGTTGCTGCTGCCGGGGCCACACGGGCCCCCGTTCAGGCTCTCTCTCAGGAGGTTGCTTGCCCTCTCGCCGTGGCTCATGCACAGCTGATAGTTCTCTGGCTTGGCTAGGAGGGCGCGGATTGCCCGGCACGTATACTGCGCCACTCTGGGCAAAGGGTTCCTGGAAAGATCGAGGGGAAAAAAAGAAGCATAGGAAGACTACATATTTTGTATATATGATTTTGAACAAAGCATGGAGGTTGTCTGCCTAAAAAGGTAGTGTGAGCTGTGTACTCACAGATCCGCCACTGCTCAGGAGCGTGTCCATGCGTATACATGTGATATGTGGCACATGTGTGTGAGTGCGCATCTACAGTAGATGAATAAGCAATCATGTGAGTACGCGGCGCATCTCTCTCACTCTACAGTCTGTAAGGTCCTGGGTAGGTGCTCTACAGCCGGGTAAAGTCTCTCAGCAGCGGCATCGTCGCCTTGGAGCCAGTTGACCATCACCACCACCACGGAGGACCACCACTTGGACAGAGGGTCGCAGCCTGCCGGTAAAAAGGGCTAGCCTCAGAGTGGGCAAGCTCCGAAGGGTGCCCCCAGGCTGGACACAACAGGAGCTCTCGGGAGTAAGAGCCCCTGGGTAACTCACCAGTGCTGGGCCCGATGGAAAAGGACGGTGCTGTGGCTCCCGCTGCGTCGGAGGAGCTCGCTAAAAGCTGCAGGTACTCCAGAGCGTCTGAGGACTCTCTGCAGGCCAGAAAATGGCCGGACTGTGAACGAACTGCCGGAGCACATTGTTTGCAGGGAGAACAGAGACACCTGAGCGATGGCCGCACCGTGAACAAACTTCTGGAGCGTAGCACGTGCAGGGAGAATAGATAGCGGGTCCAGGTGTGAGAGGGGTGAAGCTGACAGAGGGGGACCCGGTGAAGACAGGAAATGGTGCACTTAAAGGGTGTGGTTGTTGGGACGGGACCACATTCATCGCTGCTTTCGGGGGCGGTCGTGTGAAGGTAATGACTAAAACACACCTCTCTCCCTCACCGAGGATCTTCTTCCTCTGTGGCTGAACAATGCAGTACAGGGCTTTCTCCAGCAGGTGCTCCCGAAAGGCCTGTGTCACCTGGGCAAGCGGGTCCACTGTGGATTTAACACACCCCCGATAAAGCTTGATTTTTGCTGTTTGCGGTAAAATGTTGGATACATGTTTTGGAGACCGGACTCCGACCTGTGTTACCGGCCCGGCTGTAGATGCTCTCTCTGAGGGAGCCCCGGACGACCCAGTCCCCACCCATGAAGAAGCGGTGGCCCACAGGGTGACAGAGCCACTGCATGGCGGGAGGGACACCACCATCGGAGGAGAGGCTAGCTTGCCTAGCGCCATTCAGGAACACATGCTGCACAGATAGAGTGGGCGCCCTCAGTTGACCAGACATCTTTTAAACAAGTCCACTCAAACGCTGCAATCTTTTCAAACTAGTACCATCTTTAACACCGCGATGAGTTGTGTTGCACCTTACAACCAGAAATTGCTAATTTGGTGGCACCGCCTATCCATAGAGCTCACTGGAGCATTTCAGGACAAAAAGCGCGTCGCTACGCAGAGCTGCTACTCACAGCCATAAGGTGAAACGCCCGCGGAAGGCTGGCCTTGACCGTCAGGGCGACAGACGCGTAGATCTCGGCCAACGTGGCGGCGGGCAGATAAGCCCCGGCGCACTCAGCCAAGTTGACCGCACTCAAGGCCATGTGCGCAGCCGACAGACAGTTGCCGCCCAGCTTACCTGTGGAGAACGAGAGGCTTGTTACAGTGACCCCCCCCACCCGACTTGACTAAGGACGTTCATGCAAACAAATTCTCTGGTACAGCAATAATGACGATGCTAACATATATCGTTTTCGAGTGCAGGTAATAAATCCTGGGTGCCGGACTGGAAAACACAAACTGGTGCTGCAGCTTTCCCAATGCACTGAAAGCGATTGGACCTGAAAAGTTGCCATGCCCATGAGACCTTGCAAGAGAGCAGCACCTGTCGTGTGAAGCTGGTGCAGACGGTGGTAGACTACGGCAGCATCTCCGTTGCTCCGTCGGACATCCTCCCGCGACGGGCTGTCCAAGCTGAGGCCCCCTGCTCTCCCTGCCAGCCAGCGCCCCACCCACAGCTGTTGCAGGCAGAGCCGCAGCACTGCCCACAGTGTGGCGCACGCTGTGTCCAGCTGGGAGGTGGGCAGCGGGCGGCCCAGGGCTTCCAGGCATGTCCGTAGGTTCTGGGAGGCCTGAGCAAAGTCTCCCTGAAGAGCAGTCAAAGATGAATGGAGACAAATCGTTATTACCGCACATATTTCCCTAGGAAGTGTACATGAGACTGAATTACATTTAAAACAGGAACACAACATAGGCTGACTGCCCAAATGCTGTTGCTCATTCAGCCTGGGACAACTCTTTTCCTGAGTTTTTATCCTGGTCTTAGCAGAGATTACAGATGAAGATTCTCTGTTGACGCTTTGTTAAAAATAGTAACAATTGGCTTGTAGCAGTGAGACTCCAGGAGGGTCGGGCATATGTTTCTCACCCTGGCCAGGTCCAGGTCAGCTTGCTTGCGGTGTCTCCAGAACAGGACCGCGGAGCGAGAGTGGGGCCAGGTCACAGGCTCACCGTAGATCAGCAGTTTTACCAGGACCCCGGCCACCAGGACCCCATTCAGCACCCAAACGAAAAGGGCCGGGATCATCCAGTCCAGCCAAGAGCCTAGTCCTGCCGAGGAGCCTCCGAATGGCCCCATTCACAGAAACAATGCTAAAAACATATTTTGCTACAGTACTACTGCTACAGAATACTGTTTGAGCTAATTTGGAACATATATTTTGTAGTACCAGATTAAAACAAATGGAAGGACACAATTTTAATTCCACACTTACAACACCAGGGCCTTCATCAGGTCTATTAATCTTGGCCAGCTTAAATTTTCAGTTTTTTTCTTAACCCCCTACTGGCGTCCAGGCATCTATAAGCAGCAGCATTGTATTACCTGTAAAACATTCATGCGGGTAATCTTTCTAGTACCTCCGTTCTTTGCCTCCATTATGGTGCGGCCTGCACCATTGAGCCCTGCATTCTCTGCAGCACTGTCCATGTCCATGCCAACCGGTCCTCCGCTCAGTAGGCCTCCCAGAGGGTTGAGAGAGAGAAAGAGCAAGGTGCAGAAGCACAAAGCCATGCGTGAACGGTCCAGCATCCCCATGTTGGAGGGGGTGGAATTCTGTACCTTTACCACCCAATGGGCGGTCAAAGAGGGAGAGAGGAACTTCATTCTAGAGTGCCAAGTGGAAGCTAAGATGACAAAAACTTAGTGAAGATCGGTAAAGGGCTGTTGAGATTAAGGGCTGTTGAAAAAGCTTTATGTTGACCTGTATGTGTATGTGTGTTTGTTCACCTTTCGATCTAGCTCTACAGGGCTGGCTGGCTCAGAGTCACTGCTGCAGAGGGAGAAGGGGCTGTCATGCAGCGGTGAGCCCACATCGGAGGGCGGAGGGGTGGGCAGCTCGCTGCTCTCGTTGTCTGCCGGAGCGTCCACTTCCATAGCCATCAGGTCCTTCAGGGACTCTGCCAAGGAGAGAAGAAAAGCGGGTCAAGGAGGAACACACGTCACACGATTACACGTGTGTAAACGTCATGGAGGAACACACACGCCTGAGGGCTCACTGTTTTTCTGGACCGCCAGCTTCAGGATCATGTTCTCGTGCTTCAGCTTGTGATTGGACTGCTGGAGGAAGCGAATGTAGTCGATGGCTTTTCTCAACACTGATGACTTGTTCAGCTGAAATGTGAAAAAACATTGTCATATAATCCAGTGTGTAATTCTTGTGTCATTCATTGTGCATGTCAAGTTAGGGCTACCTTGGCCTCGGTTCCAGCTACCAAGTCCTTGATCTCGATGATCTTGTCGTTGATGGAGGAGCGGTATCGCTTCTCGATGGCGTTGTGGGTTGTACGCTTCTCCCCCTTGTTTGGCAAGGACGAGGGTCTGCCACTGACAGTGATGCGGCTTATCGGGAGTTTCTCACCATCCAACATGATAGGCATGGTGGTCAGAAAGGTGCCACCACTCATCAGGGCCTGGAGAAAAGTGTTGCGTTTGACATAAGGCAGAGACTTGTGGTAAGAAACAGCAAGCGTGAACTTTTCCGATAATGCAGACCAAGACAATTTAGCACGGATATGGGGTGGGCTACCTGCAGGGAGGTGGTCTGGACAGGTGCAGTAGAGGTGGTCAGGGTGGTGATACAGGGAGACTTCACAGAGGTCACCATGGCGCCTGTCTCGGGCTTCAGGGTGGTGAGCAGGAGAGAGTCGGCCTTGATGAACTGGTGCTGAAGAAACACCTGGAACCACAGGCAGGACAAGTCTCTGGTGAGATCATCAAATGGTGCTTATTCCGAAGTAAAAACTCTTATCATTTAGAGGCACTTGAGATTGTGTCTGTTTCCGTATATAGTGGGCCATGGTTACGCTTTTAAACAAACATAGACAAACAAACGCACACTCACCGGGACTTGTCGGACCTGCGGGGCAATGGTCTGAGAGGATGGACTTGATGATGTTGCCACGAGAGGTTGCGTGGGTAGACTCTGAACGGGAGTCTGGATGGTCATTGGCTGAACATGCTGGGGAGATGCCGGATGACTGGGTAGTGTACAACCTCCTTGATGAACAGCTGCAACAGGTAGAAAGTCAAGATGAATAATTTGCCTCACATGAACCAAAATAAAACAGGTTCAACTAACGCAGAAACTTATTACAGGCATACACAAAATACATGGATACATCTAAATAAACTATTTGAAAAAAGGAAGATGTATTTCTGGTGGCAATTTTAGTCTATAGGAGAAAAAACAGTTTCTGACAGCAAAATAAAAAATGCTTCAGCAGAAAATATGCCTAGTATACATTGTATTACATTAAATATAAGTATAACTTGATCTGTTCCTAAACTTTTTAAAGATCAAAATCATTTTCCATGTTCATCTAAACAAAAATAATAATCGTCTCTGGACTCTGGACCCTCATATGTCTTCCTGGGTCTCAGACGCCTTTTATTGCACAGACATTACTAAATGAGGTGAAAGAACAGTTCATTATCACAGTCCATTTTGAAACCCATTATCAACCCTGCACTGAGTTATCTCTGACCCAATACAGTGCAATCTTTTTTCGCTTCTTTATAACTAAAACACTCAAGAGCCCTTCACCTGAATATAATGTATTTATTTTAAAATACTGGTCACTGAACACTCAATATAAATATGCCGTGAGGTAAATTGTATTTATTAGTTTGTTCATGTCCAGTACAGAGCCAGCCAAATAACCAAACACAAAATAATCGATACCCAAAGTAAATTTATAATAGGATAGACAGCACTTTGGTACCTTACTGAATTGAAGTAGTGCTCAATTACTGGATAAAGAAATAACATGTACGTACGCAACCCAAAGCTTTTTGGCACATTAACAGGGCCAACAATTGATGTATGTGCCAGCTTTTACTGGCAGCCGGCCAGTAATACTGGGTTTGGTTGTGTAAGCTGTCAATTCCAGGAGTCATATGCGGGTAGCTGCGTTTTAGCTCGGCAAGCTAGGACTTTGACTGTGACAGCACAAAACCAAGATACCTCCGTCTCATACCTGTGTATCCATTCTGACTGGGATAGCTGACGAGGGACTGGGGTTTCGGCTGCAGTGGCGGCGGATGTTGCTGCTGGGCCAGTTGGGAGGTGAAGAGGGCCTGGTGAGCAGAGGCAAACTCTGGCTTCATCTCAGCGGGATGAAGGGCCTGGGCCCCTTGGCTCCGGGGGTGAATGTCTGGTAAGACCTGGTGGGCAGAGGTGACCTCCGGAGCCATCCCGGAAGAATAAAGAGCATGGACCTCTTGGATCTGGGGGTGAATGCCTGGCGAGGCCTGGTGAGACCTGGAAGTGGATCCAGGCTCTAAGTTCTTCGGGGCTGGTGGGGGCGGCGACTGTGAGGCAATGGCTGGTATTTGGGGCATAGCAGTGGAGGGCTCCAAAAAGGCCAGGGGCTGGTAAATTGTTGTGGGAGAGGAGGGTGCCTGGGTGGTGGGCAAGTCCAAAAATGCATCCAGGTGATGGGCACCACCAGGCCTTGGGAGAGACAAAGTGGTGGTGGAGGAGGCGGAGGAGGATGGGATAGAGGGAGAAAGGGTTTGATGAGGAAGTTCTTGGAGGTCATGTGAAGCACAGTCTCCATATTGGGTGTGGTCGAACAAGCTGGAAAACTCCATGTCTTGCTGATTAATGAGCTGCAGCATATCTGGGGACAACGGGGAGGTGAGATTAGCATGGAAGTGGTTCTCTATAAAATCCATATGATGAAAATCATAAGCAAATGTGGAATCTAATTAAATTTAACACTGAAACCCACTTCGGATGAAAAATAAGTATCTTTGCAATCTCTTTGGCTGCATGCGTGGAGCAGTGATTAAGAACTTTGACATGTGACCAGAAAATGCGCAGGTTCAACATCCCTGGCGTTCTCCTAAACAAGGTTCTTAAGCTTCATTAAATATCCAGCTCGGTAGACTGTGGAATTTTAAGCCCTGAAATTTGCCACAGATGAGAGCATCAACTAAGTAAATTAACGCTTTAGCATTTACAAGGGAAACTTCATAAATGTCCCAAAAACATGAATATGATAAGCAGGAATGCAGAGTCACTGAAAGAGAATCATTCTGTTACATAGCCTAAATAATGCTCCTTCCTCATATTAGTTCTAAGCAATCCAATAAGTAATTAACTAATTCCTAGAGTGGGTAGAGAGTTGAAAAGCTGTATATTTATATGGGGACACAAAAAAATGTCAAAAAACAGAGCGGCACCTGCTCCGGAATGGTGAATTTAACTCAAGGAACAAGACAGAGAAGTAAAAATGAAAGGCTGAAGATTTCAAACAAGCAATGCATGCATTATTTTTTAAATTTTTATTATTGTATTTATTCACCCGGCAGTGTGTCTCCGGGTGCACACGTGCACAAGAGCTATGCAAGAATATTTGCAATCCTTATTAAAATATATACCAGTACCAATTTTTAATCTATTTATGTACATAAATATTT
>JAOYSI010072397.1:0-21582 GCA_025775065.1 Hiodon alosoides
ACTTTTGATAGGTACTGACCACTGCAGACCGGGAACACCCCACAAGAGCTGCAGTTTTGGAAATGCTCTGACCCAGTTGTCTAGCCATCACAATTTGGCCCTTGTCAAAGTCGCTCAGATCATTACGCTTGCCCATTGTTCCTGCTAAACATCAGCTTCAAGGAAGCTTTCCCACCCACTGACAGGTGCCATGATGACGAGATTATCAGTGTTATTCACTTCACCTGTCAGTGGTCATAATGTTATGGCTGATCGGTGTATTTCATAGCTGTAAAGGTGGTGTGGGTTTTTACCCTTACCTTCCCCTTTAATATCGTGAGCAATGCCAACCACTGCCGTTTCAGGAACCTCTGGGTGTTCATCCTGAAATGGGGAAGATTGCTGTTGAATATTCGGCCACTTTAACATTTCGAACAGCGTTTGATTACACAGAAGAAGCCGTAGGCAAAGTCAGTGCTCCACCAAGTCCTTGGCTGTGCTGGCTGTGTGCGCACGCTCTGAGTTATGACCAATGTGCATTCCGGCTCACCAGCGCATCCTCAATCTCAGCAGTGCCCAGCCGGTGACCGCTTATGTTAATGACGTCATCCATCCGCCCTGTGATCTGGTAGTAGCCTTCTTTAGATCGGTAAGCCCCGTCCCCAGTAAAGTAATGGCCTGCAATGTTCAACAGCAGCAGTTCAGCCAATCTTTTAACTGGTACGACAGGGCCTTGTGGTGTTCATTACCCTCCCTTAATTAGACTCCCCCGCTTTAGTCAAACAGCTGGCTGAAAAACAAATGGATAGTTGGGAAAGGGCAGATGGCTTACCAGGGTAGGGTTTAAAATAAGCATCCACGAATCTCTGGTGGTCCCCATAGATAGTCCTGGCCATGCCAGGCCAGGGTTTACTGATGCAGAGAGCTCCACTGACATCATTTCTCGTTAACTTATTTCCCTGTGTGTGACAAAAGACAGCGTTTTGAAATTCACAGACGGCTTTCACTCGAAACAGACCTGCCAACGTTTAAATCTCTGTTGTGCAATATTTATCGTAAATACTACCTCTATTGTGCAAATAGTTTTTGTAAAGATTATCATTCAGCAGTTCAAACTATGTTTTCAACATATACTATGTTTTGTAAAACTGAATACAAGGCAATGTAGGTCAGTTTTAGAACATAAAAAGAAGACATGCAATGTAACTCAAGATTACAAATACGAGCTAGATCAGTAAACTCCCTCGGCAATAAAAAATACAAACAAACTGAACAGAATAAACTTCCATCCATCCAGGGGGGGCACATATTTTCAAATTATTTTACGCAATTTTCAGACTTAACCAATTTTTCCGTCACTAGGGTGGAAGGTAAACGGCTCAAACTGACAAAGCACAAGGAGCCAAATTAAGTAATCGGAGAAATTTGGAAATCTAAGGTCATTTTCTGAACCCAGCTCAGGCTACTCTTGATATGATGAAGATGTTAGCACTTCCGCGCATAACCTGTATAGAAAGTAGCCTACTGGCTAAGAATGGCTTACCACTGCTGCAGTGACCATTGTCATTGGCGGTTCATTCGGATAAATGCAATTCAAAGTCCAGTTCCACTGCAAGAGCTCTAATAAACCTGTCATCTTTGACATAATGAGTAATGAGTGCTCTCTAAACAGACACTGCTGCTTCTGATTAGCCCTCAGACTACATCAACTCCAGCTATATATCCAGCTACATGCTCTCAGCTTTATACTCCACCTTATGTGGTCATAGAAACAAGCAAAAGAACAGTAAGGGGGGGGGTGACGGTGGGAGGATCTGGATAATTCAGGCCGCCTTTGATTGTGCTGGGAAAGGGAGTAAAGCTGGTCCCTTGACCCACTCCGGGAGCCCGCCTGGCCTCAGGAAATTAAACAAAATGTCTGTCACACCAATGAACCGATTAGAGCATAGTGCCGTGAATTTTGGAAGGGAGAAATATCCCTCCCCATTCCCTCACCATAGGCGTCTAACAGTCCGATTATTATTGTTCCTGGAAGTCTTTTAGTAAATCGTATCCTGCTTTCTGCAGACAAAAACTCTTCTAGAGGATCCAAAGTCTCTGAAATGTAAAATTTATTTTAAACCCTTTTGTAGGTTCAGCTTGCGGAGCAACTAAAAACAGACGATTGCAAGAAACAAAACCCAGAAAATTGATGCAAGCTCAACGCCTGGTGTTGGTGGCGTCGGGGGTGGGCGTGCAAACAAAGGGGTCGCGCGAGTGACCCAGTGACCCATGGTACAGTAATTCACGCGCCTGCATCTGCGTCAGGCTTTACACGGCGGGCCTAGCCCTCCATATGGCTAGCACTCTTCACATAATCTTCTTTCCGGAGACGGATTATGGTCAATTCTATAATCTCAACTGGTTTTGGGCCCCCCCCCCCCCCATTCGTTTTTTTTATGAGCAATTTAATCTAAGACCACCGCCGCCGTCTCCAGCACATTCTCCTATCCTCTGTCATTTTGGGGTTAATATTGTCCCCTTCCCAGACCCCATTGAGACTCTGGATGACAGATAGAGAATTCTGTGGGGTTGCAATTGGAGATTCAGTGTCAAACGCCATACACTTTTAGGTTAAATTTCACTATTCAAGCAGGATTTAAATGTGTGTACTTGATCTGATTAAAGTCCTGGGAGGATTGAAAAACCTGAACCAATTTAAACCAATCAAGAAGGTACCCAATCTCCAAATCAATGGAATTTCAAGTAGCAGGTGAATTTCATCTTAAAATTTTTTTGCACAGTTCTACATTTTCAGGCACAACCCTTTCTAAAAGGACACAAGGCCGGCGTTTGGTTGAGAGGAGAGACCTTTTCATCCATGAGGGCCAGCTGGATGCCAAAGAAGGGTCTCATGGCCATGGCCGGGAGGATCTCCGCCCCTTCCTCAGCAGGCCGAGGAGCGATACAGATTCCGCCCGTCTCTGGGGGTAGGGAGGAAGAGTCTGTGGTTATTACTTCACATTTGTGTACAACACAAAAACAAGCATCCAATCAGATTAATGATATATCCATTCTATGAAGCTTATAACAATTTCTTAATATAATATCAAACTACATATATGTTATAGGCCTTTTATGATGTATTCTGTTAAGTTTATTTATTTTACATAATAATAAAATATTGCTTTTCAGAAATAAAATACAGTTTTAATCACTCATTTAACGCCAATTATTCCGCTAATGGGATTTGCAACCTGAGTTTCTACAGTAAAAGTCAAATATAAAATGAACTACAGGGTGAGTCTAATTGTTGAGTTTCTGCCAAGCAAATAGATCAAATCTGCAATACGGATGTTACTGGTGATTGTCGTAATTGGGGTTAAGCCATTGACAAACAGAGTATCAGACAGAATTACTGCACTGATCGACACAGAAGCAACCAAAACAAATCCAGATGCTCTTGCAAAAACACTCTTTCTTGCATGCCTGGGGTTTCGCTGTGCATAAGCAAGTATGACCTTAGAAAGGCGGCGTCGAGACGGTTCAGGTGCTGCACGTCACGCTGTTTTCCTTTCCAAATTAAAATTAACCAGTGTCTTTTTTATTGATACATTAACAATTACCGTTTAATGAAAAAAAATATGAATTACAAATCACAATACGAATGTTATTTCACAATGTGTCATATGTTAAAAGAGCACAGTCTAAATAACTGAACACAAATATTCACACATGGGTATATCGCTTTGCTGCTCTCAAACAACGTGCAACTACCTTTAGTGTAAGACTTATACCGCAGACTTGATCATCAGCAGTGTCTGTTCATAATATCACCTCAACACATGTTTTTAATTCATACCTAACAAAGCTTCAGGTAACATTCTCCCAATTATGTAAGAAATCGCTTTGTTTGTTGCTGTACGTGCTGAAGATACACTTTTCCTCAATGCGCTTATCACAGGAGATGAGAGTAGGCTGCTAATACCATTATTCTCCCACTTGTACCCGTTTCCAGACACGGAAATGCAAGCAGAGACCACTGCGTTCTTAAGGCCAACTGGTCATTTATCAGGGACATGTTTGCTGCTGTAAACAATATCCCAAATATGTGTGATGGCACCAGCCAGTGATTAGCTTTCACTCAAAGAAAAGGGTATTTATTTATTAAATACACTCAAAAGGTATTTATTGAAGAAAGGCACCTTTCTGAAAACAGCTTGAGGCAGACATATACCCAGATAATGATCCTCAGGCAACACACAGGATTCAAAGATTTTATGATATTACCTGTCTGCCACCATGTGTCCACCAGGGGGCATTTTCCCTCTCCCACCACATTGTAGAACCACTCCCACGCCTCATGATTGATGGGCTCTCCCACTGCCAGAAAAGATTAAAGTAAATATCTAAATCAATCTAAATCTTTCCATTCTCTTTTTTACAGATGCATTTTTAATGTCAAACTTCACATCTTGTTTACATAAACTAAAAAACGCATTCTTAAACCCAGGGTCAAGGTTTAAGAGTTCTTACAAAGTAAAAGTTAATATTTCATATGGGAACATAATATGAAATGTGCAAGCATAGAGAATATGCATTTATTGCTGGGTTTTATGAGTTACTAGGTAATTCATGAGTAGCCATAATGCCACTGCAGGTTAATTTTTCATTTTCATTTTCACTTCTCTGCAGAGTTTAAGCTATAACGGCTATAAACATCCATCTAAAACGGTTTGGGCTTGTGTTGTTAACACATAAAAGAGGTATGCTTCTCCCCAAAGCTCATTGTCCAAGTTGACAACTCATTTGATTAGATACATTTAATCCCACTCCTGGCTCTTGAGGGGCTGGGCTTGTTAAACAGCCCAAACTAACGTGTAACTAACAAACCCAGGTAGGTGTGACCGCATGCTTCCTCACCCGAGCCCAGGGTCCTGAGGGAGGTCCTGTTGTACTTCCTGACCCAGCTCTCCTCGTACTTCAGCAGAAGGCGGATGGCAGTGGGGGCGCCGTAGAACTGGTTGATTCCCAGCCGCTGCACCGTTTCCCAGTATCGACCTGGGGGCCCAGGCAAGTGGCGCTGTTACACGCTGTTACACGCTGTGCTCAGCCTTGTTTACTAATGAACTCTACAACTCATGCAACCTCACCATTTTGTAGGGCCTGTTCTAAAGTTCTAAGTTCTGTTTATTCTTCCTGAGTAATCAGTATATCTCGTAAAAAAAATGTATTTATCAACATCACAACAATCATCAACGGCCCAAGGGTTGATATGGTTAATTTGACGTCAAAAACTACTCACACGTCTGATAAAGAGGCGTAATCAACTTCACAATCTTAGGGAGCGGTTTTTAAAACACGGCTGTTAAAGTCCATTCATCCCAGTCACAACATTTCTGTCACAGCTGTCACATGACCACAACCATGATCTTCCACATGCAGGGGTTTTTACAGTAGCCTCACAGGCAATTAACCTTAAGTTATCTTAACCTTCAGAATAAATGAGTAATAACCGCGGTAAGAACGCTCAAAGTATCAAAACAAGGCACAAGGCAAAGTTCCTCACCCGGATCTGGGTACACAGGCGTGCTTTCGAAAAGCACTGTGGTGGCCCCATTGCACAACGGACCATACACCACGTAGCTGTGCCCCGTTACCCAGCCGATATCCGCCACGCAGCCGAACACATCCCCAGGCTGATAGTCGAACACATGCTGAGAAACACACATCGGGTTACAGTAATATTCACACAACATTACTCTATTGTCGTTACTTAAACATCAGCTAAAAACGATTAATAACAAGTCAGCGAGTACCAATTTTTTCTGATTATTTCTGATTAAATTAGAACACCAGTGAGCAAATACTGTCTTTTTAACCCCGCAGTGCTATAAACCAACCACTCATATTTAACAGCTCAGTGGGCTAATCAGTGTCAATACACCAACCAGAAACAAAATTAACAAAATTAAGGCTTATTTATGCTGTACGACACCGACAGAATTGGTGTGGGTCAATCCTAACACAGGCCACACAGACACAGCACCAGGTCTCTGGCACTGCATCAAGATACACATCCTGGGTGAGGATGAGACGGAAATTAAATCAGATTTTCCCGTTATTTGATTCCAAACACGCGCCGTGCCAGAGGGAGATAGCACCCAACAGGTTGGCGTCTGTCTGCGTCCTCTTTGAGCTGATAAGCTACTTAGAAATTATCAGCGTGTCTCATGTTATTTCAAAACAATATTTCCTGGGATCATTATAGCCAACATTACTGCAGCTTTGGCCATGCAAATCCCAATCCCTTCGGCCTCACACCAGATTTCTGGCATTCTGAGCGAAGGTTTTTCACTTCACAAACGAGAACGTTCAACCGGCAGGAGCGCCAGGAAAAGGCTGCTGAATGGTGGGGAACACTGTCAAACTTTGGCAGTTCAAAGCAGTGATAGCGAAAGATCACTAGGTTTCAAAATACAGGGTGCAATCAAATCTGGTTATCTTTTCAATCGATGAAGCAGGAAGTTGAGTAACCTCTGAATAGGTAGGGCAGAATTGCATTGCGTGGGGTATCTTAAAATATTGACGTCCGTTTCCTCCCCACCCCCAGCCCCCAAGAGAAAAGGAAACTCTTTCCACGGTGTACATTTTCCAAACACGCTTGTGTCTTTATAGAAAAGGCCGACGTAAGGTACCCTCCACACACACACACACACACACACACACACACCAGTCCCCTTACAAAATCCCTACGGGTGGTCATTCTCCAGGCAACACACCTGGTGAGTGAGGGCAGCATAGAGCAAGTACCCAGCCTGAGTGTGGACGATGCCTTTCGGCTTGCCTGTGCTGCCGGAGGTGTACAGCAGGAACAGCATGTCTTCGCTACCCATGGACTCCGGGGCACACACCCCTGACTCCTTCGCCATCTCCTGGAGGAAAGAGGAGAGAGAGAACATGTGTTGGAGACTGTGCTTAAGACTCTCCATTGTAATTCATCACCCATATGCCGGTCGGCTTTTACAGAACCCTGAACATAGCATATTAGATCGGGATTTGACGCATGTGCTTGAAAATATCACTAATGATTTTCATTTATAAAATTCAGTTGCTAAGCAGACGCTTTTACACAGCCGGAGGTAGAACCACCAGTAGCAAACATTTATGTTCTACAGTTTAATTTCCCAAATTGTATTATTGATATTATGGTAAAACAATAGCGTAATTCAGCCTCAATTCAAACACTGTGGAGCACAAAGGTACATGATACTAGTCCTCTAATTTATATGGGAAAAACTATTTCAGTCAAACTAGAAGTTAGCAAAAAAACCATTATATGCATATGCCAGCAGGTCGACCCCTGGGTTGTAACGCACCCCTGTTGAGGCCCTGTTTGCAGGTTACCTCCTCCAACGGGACATCCAGTATGCCCATGGGCACTGCGTTATCCGTCCTCTGAGCCACAAAGACGCGCTGGATGGAAGGGCACCCCTTCACGGCCAAGTCGACCGTGGCCTTCAGGTGGATCAGTCGGCCACCGCGCACGGCCTGGTTGCTGGTGATCACCGCCTTACACTGGGCTGTGGAGACACGGGCCAGAGCCAGCTTACTCATCACGTCCTTACAGAGCAGGAGCACAGAGAGAGAGAGAGTGCTGCTGCCGCACAGAGAGACACTGCTGCACAGAGAGAGAGTGCTGCACAGAGAGACACTGTAGCACAGAGAGAGAGTGCTGCACAGAGAGACACTGTAGCACAGAGAGAGAGTGCTGCACAGAGAGAGAGTGCTGCTGCTGCACAGAGAGAGAGTGCTGCACAGAGAGACACTGCTGCACAGAGAGAGAGTGCTGCACAGAGAGAGAGTGCTGCACAGAGAGAATGCTGCCACTGTACAGAGAGAAACTGCTGCTGCACAGAGAGACACCACTGCTGCACAGAGAGAGTGATGCTGCTGCACAGAGAGACACTGCAGCACAGAGAGAGAGTGCTGCACAGAGAGAGAGTGCTGCCACTGTACAGAGAGAAACTTCTGCTGTACAGAGAGACACCTCTGCTGCACAGAGAGACACTGCTGTTGCACAGAGAGAGTGATGCCGCTGCACAGGGAGACACTGCCGCTGCACAGAGAGAGTGATGCAGCTGCACAGAGACACTGCCGCTGCACAGAGAGACACTGCTGCTGCACAGAGAGTGATGCCGCTGCACAGAGAAAGTGATGCAGCTGCACAGAGAGACACTGCTGCTGCACAGAGAGAGTGATGCCGCTGCACAGAGAGACACTAGTGCTGCACAGAGAGACACTGGTGCTGTACAGAGAGAGTGATGCCGCTGCACAGAAAGACACTGCCACTGCATAGAGAGAGTGATGCAGCTGCACAGAGACACTGCCGCTGCACAGAGAGACATCGCTGCTGCACAGAGAGAGTGATGCCGCTGCACAGAGATTAATGCTGCTGCACAGAGAAACATCGCTGCTGCACAAAGAGACATTGCTGCTGCACAGAGAGAGTGATGCAGCTGAACAGAGAGACACTGCCGCTGCATAGAGACACTGCAGATGCACAGTGATGCCGCTGCACAGAGAGACACTGCCGCTGCACAGAGAGACATCGCTGCTGCACAGAGATAGTGATGCAGCAGCATAGAGAGACACTGCTGCTGCACAGAGAGAGTGCTGCCGTTACACAGAGACACCGCTTCTGCTGCACAAAGAGACACTGGTGCTGCACAGAGAGTCAATTCTGCTGCACAGAGAGTCACTGCTGCTGCACACGTGTGTATGTGCTGGCTGGACGACCGACAAGACAATCTTTAAGGCCAACTAGAATGAAGGTGAGAGGATTGCTTCATAATTTCAGCAAGTTTCGGAGTGGGCTGGCTTTTTAAATGTCAACCTTTAAGGAAAAAACCTGACAGCTCAATGCCTTCTAAAGAAATGTATTTATTTTATTTTTTTAAATCACGTTTTGCCAACAAGTTTTGTCTTTTGCATTGCTTTTTTTTATATGACCCTTTCCTACAATAAACTTTTTTGCATTTTGTTTCGCGGTCAACGAGTCATTAGCGATGGAAAAACACAGTAATTGGATTATTTCCACCAGAGGACAGAAAACAATCATTGTTACAGTGTGTTATGTTCGTGTCCTTTAGTTAATTTATCATATACAGTTTAAACTGATGGTCTTTTTAAAACTCTCTCTCATCTCTTGTTTCTTCTTGGCTTCTTCTGCCAAGAGTACAATACTTCACCAGACAAAACAACGGAAATATCTTTCACACTGTGAAATTCCGTTATGGCGCAACACTGTGAAATTTCAGAGGTTTGATAGTCACACTGCTACAGGAACAGACAATAGTCTGCTCAAAAGACTTACAAATTGGTCCTGGGAAAAATGTCCTTACCCTGCAGACTGTAAATTAATCAAATGAGAATACCAACCAGCTCAGTTTCAGTAATCCAACACAGGACAACCTTTGACAGGCTGCTATGCAGTTCACTGGCAACCAAACATTTCTCTGTTGAACAGTCACAACTGGGGGATTAAAATCACAGAATCCCACTCTTAACAGTCCTCTAGTCCAAACTGAGTTCAGTATAATGGGCGCTGCGCCAGTGATTTACAAGTTTCCTTCGCGCCACATTCCCACACGCTACTTTCCAGGAAGGGGTTTTTGTCTACAGATTAACTATGGGACAACTGAAAACAGGCAACTGCTGCAACTTGACTGGGTTGATCTCTGTTAGCGGGAGAATACGCACATATGAATACACTGTTGATCGGTCCGTTGCTCCATTTTAGTTTAAAATATCTCTTACAGGCTTTGCAAATAAGGCCTATATCAAAACAAGTTGATGAGGGTTAAATGTCAAATCCAGCAAACGAGATAAAAATCTAGAATCAAGCTAATATTTAACATTGAACGCAAAACCCTCTCCTTTGTGAAATTGTTTTACACCACTCAAACTGTCACTAAAGCAAGCGGTTTTCCCTTCGAGTTTCCACCCCGGCATGCTGACTTCACCGTCTTTTAAACCTAGAGTTCCAAAGAGTCTCATCACGTGTGGCGCAACAGCAATCAGCAAAATGAAAGCCATTTATTCTTGGACTACTTCTTAAATTATCTGCCATGCCAAATTATACAACAAAAATATAATTTTTTAAACCTCTTTGCAGAACATGTTCTCAGAGAAGTATCAGGGATAGAATGACGAACTAACAAATTTAACCCCTTTTATGTCATTTTGTTTTTCTCTAGGCTGTGTCCTGTGCCAACAGGCCAGTGGTGCCCTGAGGGAAACGCTGGCATTAGCGAAATAGGTTTCAAGGTACTGATCCGCCAGCTATTGTAAATCCACAACTAGGTGTGTAATTTAAGAAGTACCGCCTGCCACAGTTCTAGGTATACTTCAAGGTGAAACATCTTACTGTGGCCCGCTATCACAGGTCACCCGTAAAGTCAAACATGAGAAGGCTTTTTTCTATTGGGGTCGTTTGTCTTTGGGTGCATCTGACGTACTTTAAACCAAGTACTGTGTTCACTCTAAAATGCAAGCTTTTACTGAGGTCCCTTTGTCCTCCAACTGCGCATTCAGCTATAGCCATCAAATGAATCACCACACGCTGTCTTCAAAGAAAGCCGTTGCACCCGCCGTAGAGACTAAACGCTCACGCGCTGAATGCATTTAAAACGACACCTTCAAACACAAGACAAGCTGAGCATGCACACAGATCCAGTGTGACCGGATCTCCGTCTTAGGGTCAACCCCGTCTCTTACCGTCCTGAATCCTCCCGGCAAGGGCCTCTGCGCTGAAGCCGGCGAACACCACAGTGTGCACGGCGCCAATCCGGGCGCATGCCAGCATGGCTGCCACTGCCATGGGACACACCGGCATGTAGATGGCCACACGGTCCCCCCTCTGGATCCCATACCCCTTCAGGGTGTTCGCTAGGCGACAGGTGGTCTCTAGAAGCTCCCTATAGGACGAAGACAGAATGATTTGAATCCTCTTGGCCTGCATGGTATTGCCAAGGGAATGTAGCCGTTCGACGGGCAGGGACTAGCACATCTTTGTGTGCCCTAGAACCGTTTGATAATAGAATAGATTTAGATATTCGCAAGACCCTTCCTGAAGGATCTACAGATGTCTGGTTCCCAGCACGATCTTTCACATTTAAGGGCAGTTATATTTAACTGCACTGTATGGCATAAGGTCTTAGAGAATCTTGAAGTAAGAAGATTTAAAGTCAATCAATTTTCTATTCGATATAGCACATTTTGCAGTTTCCAGAGTGAATCGGGAAACCCCAGAAGAAACATGGGGGGAAACTGGAAACATATTCCGACTGCAGTCAAGACTTAAGTGCAGATTATACAAATGCAGGTTCTATAGCCAAGTTTCATGGTTCTAAAGTGAAAGTTAAACAGTAGATTGTAAACTGAAGACAAATAGTTAAACTGAGTCCATAAAAAATGAGTTGTAGTGCCTCTAGGTCAAAGATGGGCTCAGCCTCTCCTCTCTGGAGCCAGATAAACATGTTCAGATAAACAACATTGATATGTGCTTTCTCTGGCCTTGTGAAGTAGTACCGTGCACAAGAAATTGATTGAAATGATTATTAGTTAAGAATAAACACAAACCCTGGCTTACACACTAAATCTGTCCCTCCTAATCATGAATTTGGTGGTAAAAGTCATATCATTCCAGTCATATCAATGCTGTGTCTAGACTGAGGTCTGGACTGCCCCGTTATGTAATTATAATGTTATCAGAATACTGAGAGCAACCTTAAACAAACTGTGGCATTTGTATGCTCATCAACAACAAACCACAAAAGGTTGCCTTCCCGTAACCTTTCATTTTTGTGTTCATCTAGCATTTCTGACTTGCAGGGTAACCCTCATCCTGTTTACGCTGAGATTCAGGAAGCAGCCGTGAGTTTTATTCATTAGACGGCACGTCAGAATTAATCGTGGGAATAATCCCAATCTCGGAAGGTGCTATCACAGTACATTTGTTAGCAATTGTAACCACAGTGGGCCAGACCACATTATAATGGCATATCATAGAGTGATCCGAGTACCGTGACTTCACTAAGTGCAAAGTTCAAAGGAGACCACAGTTTATACGTGTGTCACATCATTGTTTATTGTGGAGAGCAACACACAGCATACGTCATCATGACCCAGTGACTTCTCTCACCAGTGGGACTTCCACGATCAAAAAAGGCTTGCTGGAGAACAGAGAGCTGCTTCTGCATATAGTTATTACAAATATTGACTCTAAAATGATTTGAAACCCAGCCAGTTGGTGTCGTTTGTTTACTGCACGATTTGCTAAAACTAAACACAGAACTTACAATGCAAACGGCCAGCTAAGATTATGCACGGTCCCTAAATGATTATCATGGAACATACACTATAGTTCTAATTATGTAATCACTTAGAAGGAGCTGTTGTCGAGTAATGAATGTGGCATTGCGTACATTGTCTAACTCGGGATCTGAACCTGTAGTTCTTTGGTCAGGGGTCCAGCCACACAACCGGTACTCCACAGCATGCTAGACATAGCTTTATCTACATGGAGAGATTACAGGACTTCCACGACCAAGGTTTACTATAGCTATGTTGTCCTTGTAGATGGGACTGTGCCAGCAGACAACTCTATGGTACCTTTCCAGGTGCGCTGATAAGCACTGTTTATGTTGTTGTGGAACAAGAGATAAATAAAATAACTACAGCCGGTAAGTAAATATTTATTCATGTTGCTATGCTTCCAGTTCTGAAACAAGGTATTTTCTCTATACCTGTAGGTGACCTTCACCTCTGTGCCTGGCTCATCTCTCTCCCACACCAGGGCAACTCTGTTAGGATCCCTGGCCACGTGCACGTCCAAACAGTTCACTGTCAATCAAATGTCAGGTTATGAAAACATTGTTTTATAGATTTTTTGGGCACTTTCTACCGTTTAAAAATCACAATGAGAATAAAAACAAAACTTTGTAAACAGTACCAAGTGTTTCATTGTAGCTATGCAAGACTAATTAACTGCATACTTGCAACCTTCTTGAGAGCAACACGCTCTCTCGTTATCTGTCATGCAGGAAGAGAGCTCAATCGAAATATACAATTTCACAGTAAATGAATCCAATCCATGTATCGTCTCTAATAAATACATTCTTAAATATTTGCATTGAATTTCTGGGGTTTACTTGAGGGCTGTCCTTACCGGAAACATTCAGTTGTCCTCCGATAAACCACTTGATTTTTCCTTGCGTGATGTCACAATTCTTAACTTGTTCAAACGGTCTGCTCCACAACAGCCTCTCTTTTGCGACAGAACCCCAAAATGTTTCCGGGTCCTTAAGTGACAATTCGTGCAATCCATTGTAAGATCTTCCGGAGAGTGATGAGTTTAAATACGACGTCAATTTCGATTTCCTTTCAGAAACGTCAGAGAGACTTCGGCTCTGGCACTGAATTACTTTCTGAAAAGTGGTGACCCTGCAATAGTATGTATCCCTCCTCAAATAAGTAGCACCTCTATATAGCATACGCCACAAACTTCTGTTTTCGTGTGCAGCCATCTTTCACTCTTTTCTTACAGTTGCTACCAACTACTTGTCTCCGAGGTTGCTAGTGTAGAATGAAAAGGGTGGGAAGCGAGTCACGGGTTAGCGTATCGTGTCGCAATTAACCCCACGCCGAAGCGCAAGAATTCCACTTCCCAGAAAAAGATGAGACGTTTAAAACGTGACCACTTATACATGACCACTCATAACCAGCAGGTTGAACCGAGTAAAATATATAATAGAATATATTTGTACAATCATTCCTCTGACTCCCTTTGGATCAGTTTTAACATTTGTAAAATTAAAAAACGGTACGCACTTAATGGGGGGGACTTAACTAGATTATAGTTTTGTCGCTATTTAAAGGGGATCGTTCAACAGCGAAAACCTCGTAGTCATTTCTTTCTTGTTGCTTAGCAGGCACGATTTACACCGCTTGCATTGACGTTCAACTTTTGGTAAAAAGCCAATTGTGTCATAGGCTGAACAAAACTGCGTGTCATAAAAATCGCTCCGGAAAAGAACCTTTTTACTGAAGCCATTCCGGTTTTACTTTCTTCATAAGTCAGCCATACGTCGTGTACATTTGACGAATCGTCTGGCGCAGACATGTTAATTTCAAGCCTTTGAAATGTCCCTAAGTGTGTGAGCCCAATGATGTCCTTAAATGAATGTCGTACCGCAACCGTACTGCACAGACCTGAACTAGCAGCCTAATGGTTAGAAGGCTGATGTTTGAGTGTGGCACGCACTTCAGCTGCGTGTGATGTATTTGAATAAATATTAACGTACGTTCAGCCTTTTTTTGTTAGAAAGGTTATGTCCTTAATGTAACATTAGATTACATTTAATTTAAGTGAATTTACATTAACATTAGATAACGTTTGGTTTCTGCAGCCGTATCAATCAATCAATTTTATTTTTATACAGCGCTTTTCACATCTTGCCATGTCACAAAGAGGCTTTACATAGAGAAAGATACAGTGTGTCCCAGGCCTGACCCCCCAAAAGCATGCCAGGGGCAACAGTGGCAAGGAAAAACTCCCTAGGCATGCAGGAAGAAACCTTGAGAGGAACCTGGCTTAGAGGGGGAGCCCATCCTCTGCTGACCAGCACTGGGAGCTGAATTTAAGAATTTAAATGTCCATGATGTGTGAGGCCCTCCAGTAGAGGAGTTCCAAAAAAAACAAAAAAGAGTAATAACCAGAGAAGAGGGGTAGGGGCCCTGATGGCTGGAGTCCAGCCTAATGGTCCACTGGTAGCGGAGGTGAAAGCGATGCAGTCCTGCAGGGTGCCTCACGTGATTGCTCGAAAGAGAGAGATAATAACTTTTTACATTTTTTTAACTTTTTTTTTTTTTTTTTACATTCCACCCAAACTAGATCTGTCATTAGGTATGTAAAACAAAAAGACCCCATTGAGACTTTTTATATATGCGTCATATATTGCTTTTGTCAATAAATTCATATAATTTGATCTTTCTGATTTGGGCGCTGAGGCACAGGTGTTCGTTGGTAGGGGAAGCAGGTGAAGAGAGTATCCATTGGCACTTTTTTTCAGACGAAAACATGTCGGTCCCATTCATTTGAGAACGTGTTCGGAATTGAGTTTTCTTTAATTCAATGTAAAAACATGATAAATAAAAATGTACGTTTATAACACCAGTTTTCAGAATGGTCCTTTTGCGGTACAACTGCACGTGCACCCTGCAATGGCAGGGTACTTAAGTGCCTTGGTTTCTGAGTTCTTGTTGCGCAGGTCAATACAGGAGCGAATACTGGGTATGTTCTATGAGTAATTAATTCAAGATGGCGACGAAGAAGCATGGGTTTATTGGCGGGTTCTCGAAAGGAGGTATTCCATTCCTCATGTGAGAAATATGTTTGTTAATTGAACGGTTTTTGATTAGGAGAGCTGTTACAAGTTTTGAAGCCAGTAATCATTTGAAGATATTTGTAGATTGTTTTTTAAACGTGTGTAATACATGTTTAACAACCCCCCAGTACAGTATTAACTGTAGTACTGGTGTTCTTCCAGTATTTTTCACCTAATCACCATTTTGTCATCCTTCTAAATATTATTTACTGTTTATCTATTGTGTGTTGTGTAACAGTAGTATTTATTCCACATTGGTGTGAATTTGGAATTGGAATAAAACTTTTAATAATAATAAGCTTTTAAATTTTAAGAATAATAAGCTTATCTGCATACAACGTTGGGGTCAGTAGTAGGCCTTTTAATACTCTGCATTGTTCATTTATTTTTTAAATGGTATTAGATCATTTTACTTCTTAATATTTTAATAGTCTGTATATATTAATTTTTAAAAATTGAAGTCACTTGTTTTTAATTGGTGAGTTAAAACTGGTTTATACTGATTGGTCAAAATATTTCGGACGATCTGATTGGTCGAAAAATTAGGGGCAATCTGATTGGTCGAAAAATTCAGGCTATTTGATTTGATCACTCCAATTGTTTCAGTCTTATTTAACTAAGTTAAAAAAATTTTCAATGAATCTTCCACAAACAGAAGGAGCATACAATTACTGGGATCACAGGAACTATGCAACAAACTTACTATATTGTTTTATTACAAATTTCATGATGTGTAACTGGGATACAGACATGGCGGCGTCTGCGCTGTCAAAGCAAATGTTAAGTTATGTACAAGGTAAGTACCCAAATGGTTTAAAACCAAATGCAGATAAAGATTAACACCTTCAGATCTGCATTACCCTCTTATTAGTTAAAAAAGTCAGATTACATTACCTTTATCACACAGTCAGATGATAACACCCCCGACACTCCTGATGATGTATTGTTTCTGTGTTGTTACCTTTGTTATTAGGGAGATTGCTAGTCACCAGGCACATTCGCATGGTGTTGCCTAGCAGTGGTACAAGTAGAGGGAGCTGCTGAAATGTTACCCAGGATTACCCATGATTCCTGATGGTGAGGAACACACCCCATGTCCAATCACTTGTAATTGTAGGAAGGAGAGGTTTAGGTGTTGGGCTAGCCTACTGGTGTAAGGTTGGTTTGGGATTTATACAGATTGGTCAATGTATTTGGACATTGATACAATTTTTGGTTATTTTGGCTCTGTCCTTCAGCACTTGGGATTTGAAATGAAACAATGATTAGGAGTTTAAAATGCAGACTTTTGCTTTAGTATGAGGGTATTATTTGATCATCAAATTCAAAATATCTGCAACAAAGTACTAATTACGGTCATTTTATTTAGGTTTATAGGAACTTGTGCAATAACTTTTGGTCCACTGAAATTGGCAGTCTCTCAAATGGTTATAACTACTACATGGTTCACTTGATACATCTGAAAATACCCACAAATTTAAGCTGAGAGTTTGCACTTGAAGTCCATAGCCATTTAATTTCAGATTCAATTTACTGGACAGTGTACACTGTCCAGTAAATTGGATGAGATTCTATGAAGACTGCCCATTCAAGGAAAAACGTATCTACCCTCTCCCTGGATATATTATATTAATAATAAAATAAATTAATAACATTAATTAAATGTTTTGTTGAATGCAATTGGTTGCCTTGTTTATTTTGCACTATTGACCAAACTTCTTTCTTGGGTTAAATTGAGCAGTTGCATGTATTAGAGCTATTGAGAGCTACGTGAACCACGTAGCTCTCAATAGCTCTCCTTACCGTACAAGGAGTGGAAAAACGTGAACACGCGTGGATTCCAATTGGTTGCCGAAAGTCGCTTCAAATTTGCATACAATAGGATCTGATTCTTTTTTCTGTTCGCTTCCTTTGCATGTGTCGCGCCGCCAGGTATCCCACAATGCCTTGAAAATTAATGGGAGCGAAATTTTTTCGTTTGAAAAAAAGTACCAGTGGATCGTCACCGTAACTATCCACTGTCACCAGTTGGAATCCACGTGTGTTCTCAGGTTTCCATTCCTTGTACGTTAAAACAACTAACCTTAGCTAAATGCTATGAAGTTTTAATGTGAAGCCTTTAGAGTTATACTTTCTAATGTCTCGACAGAATACAAATAGACTTAACAGGTGAATATAGGTGAAAATAAATGGAGGCGAAATTTTTCAAATGTCTCGACGGAATACAAATAGACTTACCAGGTGAATATAAATGAGAATAAATGGAAGCAAAATTTCTTCGTCTGAAAAAAAAATGCCAGTGGATAGTCCGCCTAAGTCCTCTTGTGGTGACTAGGGGCAATGCAGGCACTACTAGAGGGAACACCCATAGAAGTGTCATTTATAAATTAACCCAACAGCAGCCCCGCTTTCTTCTTAAGCCAACGCATCTGCGTAGGAACGTAAAAGGGGAACAAGGACGATTTGAGAAATGCTCAAAATTCCTAGGCACTGGCTGAAATGGGTTCTTATTCCCATTATCCTTGTGCTACTTGTAGGCAACTTAAAGAAAACTGCTTATTAAAAGCCAGAAGAGTTTGTTTGGATCAGTTTAAATCACGTAGTTTTTTTCCTTCCATTATATTTGGAAAATCGTCAGGATTTAGCATTTTGAAAATATAAATATAAAACATGGGCAGACATTACTCTATTTTGTTAAATTTTAACAGTACTAACACTCACAGACATGAGAGGCATGAGAAACAGTTTCTTTATTGCTCGTTATTTTTTCAGTGGTCTTTGTAGATGGTTGAGAAATTTATGTTATGCTATAATGTTGAATGATTTTCTTTTTAGTGAGTTACAGGTATATACAAGCAAGATGGTGGTTGTGGAGTGAAAAGATAGTGGTTGCTGGAAAAATAAGAAGGCTGTTGTAAGTCTGTACTTATTAAAGATATTGGTTTGTCATGTTAGTTTGTGATTTTGTCTAATCCGTCATTATACGTAGATCGATTTCTTTGTTATTTGTACATATTCTGAGTCTGGGAGCCTGTACACCACTGACCGGATGAAATAAACCAGATGAATTAAAGTGCTGCTTCTCTGCCAATCTTCGTCACCTGTTGACAACCATCCTACCATCACACTACTCTACTCCCTGCTCTTACTAAGAGCATCCCCTCAACCCAGGCATTCTCAAATAGGTTTTTGAGACAGTCTTGGGTAAACCTGCGGGTCAACACGAACATGAGAATGTTAGCAGAACTTCCTTCTTTTGCAGGTGCAAAGTCAGCCATGTGTTGTGTAACCAATGGCTCAAAAGTGGGTTATTTTGACCAAACAGTGACAGTTGCGTTAAAACCAAAATGACTGATGGCAGGCCTTCAGAGGAAGCGTTAGGTCCTTAGGTTTTAAGGGATTAACCCCTAAGCATGTTAACAAGAGGAAAAGCCCCCACGTTGTCACTTGGGTGGCCCAGACGTCTGTGTGTGGTGGGGCTCACTGTGAACACAGGCAGTGTTGTTACTCCTCCGAGTCCAAGATTCCAAGAGTATGATTACAAACGAAAAATAATCCAACCAATCGTTTCTCTTGCCTGCGAGGAAGTTATGACGACCTGAGGTTGATTCCCTACATGGGCGGGTAAAACCCCCTAGGGGCCAAGGGGTTGAGTCGGGTTGGTTACACATGGTCTCTGCACGTCACTGCTCAGCAATCTTATCAGTTGAAAACATAATATCAGTAACCTCTCTATATAACCTTTGTTTTTTTGTTGTTGTGTTTTTTAGGTCCAGGCTTTTGAAATTAAGGTTTGTGACCAGTGATGTGGAACCAGTCTTACTACAGCATGTACATCTTACTGCCACACACTGTTACATGACATATGCATTGCTTCAAAAACAAAAGATTATCATATTTGGTACTGTTCATTATGTAATAGATGAGATTATTTGCTCTTATACTTCACAATCGTTTACCATCGTGCAGTTGTTGTGGTGGGGCTTGGGGGGTTCTGATACTAATCTGTTTTTGCAATCCAAGACATAAACAATTGAGGATACAACTCTGTTCCTCATTGGTTCAGTATCTTTTGTTTTGAAATTGCCTTCAAATTGAAATTCACATTAATGCATTCTAATGCTCTATAATCTTGCTTAATGTATTACTCTTTATTATTGAATGAACTCAACTAGAAACGGGCCCCGTATTTTAATTCATTTTCAGTAACCGCTTATCCAATTCAGGGTCACAGTGCACCAAAACCTAACCCAGTAGACATAGGGCAGAGTACACCCTGGACGTCCCATCCATCAAAAGGGAAGGAGACAGAAACAGCCAAGTCTTTGGACTGTGGGAGGAAACTGGAGAAACCTGAGATAAACCGTGCAAAATCAGAAAGAATTTGCAACCTCCATACAGACAGTGATGCTATTTCCAATCCACCCTCATTTTTTCAGCTGTAGATTAGTACATTTATTATTATTATTATTGAGATTATGATGAGATTGAAAGAAGAGGTTCCAAATGTATTATCATCACTGCATTATTGAATTCAAATCCAAGTAGAATTTAAGTGTAATGCTATTCAAATAAAAAAATTCTTAATTCCAAAACAAAATTAGATTACGTTCAATCGTCCATTAAGGCACAATAGAGATCAGAGGCGGGAAGCAACAACATGATGAAAGGGATAAATATCATTAAAAACTTGACTAGGTATAAATGCAGCGCTCTGTGGTGAAAACTACTGCTGGCTGGTGGTAGAGTGACGGGAGGATGGTGGGGGGGAAATAGTCAAACTCCAGAAAACACATCTGACAAAGGTGACCGGGGTTGGCAAGGATGGTCTCCCCCTCCTGTCTCTGTAATGTATATTAACATTTTAACTTACCTCTTGCTTTGTGGTTGCTGGAATCCAGCCGCTTGGTGCCTTCCTAAAAACCTTTGTGTTTTCCTTTATATTTCTTTACTGTAACTAATCCATCTAAGGGCATTTCTCACCAATGTGATGTCCTGACATCCACGCTTCCCGTAGCTCACTCAGTATATTGATCACAATGTACACACTGTGTAAACATTGCTGGAGATTATTTTCACAGAAAGATCGCCAGTGGTCAAATGGATTTATTAGCCTGCATGGACAGGCTAAAGTTGATTTAAACAGGAAGTTTTGCTTTGTATTGTGTATATTGTGCAGAGGACCAAATATCTTGGGACAAGACCTGAAGCTGTAGAGTTCATTTAAAAAAATAATGCCAGCAGGCATCACGCCCCAAGTATCCCCATAAACAAAGCTTGTAATTTGCTAGAGAGTCTTTATGAGTGTGTACGTGTTGGAAATAAGTAATTAGCCTGCACACAATATGGAAATTCTGGCAAGCGAGGCTGTTGCATGGTATGTATTATTGATGGGGAAGCCGTCTTTCGTTCGTGTGATCACCTGTAGACCAACCACCAAATTTACAGTGACGACAGTGTTGGCTGGAGTGTGCAGAGGGTGGGTTCCCTCTTCTGAATGCCAATGAAGTGTGAGAAGTATGTCAAACTCAAAGCAGTAGACTTCACCACATGGCAGAAAGGTCCAGATAGCCCTGCTGGTACAATGGATACATGTCACAGCCCACTGTTAACCGTTCCCAGTTATCACGAGTGTGTCACAACGTGAGTTCACATTTAACCTTTATGAAAGTATAAATAATAATTACATTGCGGAACGTAGTACGGCATTAGTGTGTGATTGAGTAAATAAGTAACTCGGACAATAACATTTTTTACGAAATATCTTGTTTTATGTTCCAAAATGTGGTTACAATGTTGTTATTACCTTTTTACAAAGTAACCTCTTCAATATTATTTAACAGCCACACAGCTAAAGTGCTTGAAAATTGTGCATCTTGAAAAATTTATCTTCTGTCTTAAAATGAGACTGACAAAAAACCAAAACAACAACAACATATGGATAAACATGGCTTTTATCTCCCAAAATATTAATTATATTGCATAGAAATACGGAGGGACAATTTAAGAACTAATTTTTTTTTTTTTACTTTTAAATGTTCACCTGGGGATCTGAATATAGAATGGCTGAACAACTAGTAAAACCAATTTTATCGCGAGGGGGGGGGGGGGGGGGGGGGGGGGGGGGGGGGGGGGGGGGGGTGGGGGGGGGGGTGGGGGGGGGGGGGGGGGGGGG
>JAOYSI010072398.1:0-12428 GCA_025775065.1 Hiodon alosoides
GCCTGCTAGTGTCCATTCTTCAGGAAGCTTCTGTTGCCTACTAGTGTCCATTCTTCAGGAAGCTTCTGTTGCCTACTAGTGTCCATTCTTCAGGAAGCTTCTGTTGCCTACTCCCGTCCATTCTTCAGGAAGCTTCTGTTGCCTACTCCCGTCCATTCTTCTAGATTTTGTAAGGACACGCAAGCAACCATGTATTAAAGCACAGAGCCATGAGAAAATGGAGTTCAAACAGAGTTTAGAAAAGGCTGGAGCCAGGCCTGCAATTTCATTGGAGCTCAGGGTTCCACGACCCATGTCAGAAGATGTCCTTTAACACCCTCAATTTATGCAGAAAAGCTCAGATGGGTAGAAGCGGCAGACTGCAAAACAGTGACACTAAACAGTTACCTCATTTAAGCACACAGTTGGGACGGCTCGTTGGGCGTGGACGTTTTGGAGCTGGATTGTTTTGGACTTTAAACAGCATATTAAAATCAAGCGCAGATCAACCGATTGATTACATATTACACAGCTAGGGTTTCAATGGTGACTTCCCTCTGGGGGAAAAGGCGTAAAAAAGCTGGAGCCAGGTTTCTACATTTGTTATTAGTTTGTGCGTCAGTGTCTGCATTTAGTCTTGTAGCCCGTCCAAGTTTTTTGTGATTAATGGGGAGTTCGTAATGTTTACTACATAAAACTCAAACCGGGTTTATTCATACCGCATACAGTCCCTGGCCATCCACCTCAAGAATTTTGTCGTGAAATGTTAAAAACATTTTGGGTAAAGGGCATTCATGATCTTGAATTTAAAATCTGATGGAAATAAGGTACCTTATAAAATGTGTTTGCTATACTGTCTGAGAAAGAGATCATGGAAGAAAAGAAAGCTGTGTGATACTTAAATACCCCAGAACCTAACTCAGAGTTTGTCTTTGGTTTCATTCTCTTTGCTTTTTTTAAGCAGTGAATTTAGGGGCGCCTTTCTTCCAATTGCTACATGACGGCGGCATGTGGAATGACAGAACCAGTCTACCATTAAAAACAGTGATTGTTCTCATTGACCATGTATAAACCATGAAAAAGTATGTGCGAGCATTTTAGAACATTTTAGCTATCCGCTTCTCTCTTTCTCTCTGTAGTGTATCAGTATTAGATTAGGCCCCCGAGTTTAAATGGGTTGATAATCAGATCGAAGTCTCACAACGACAACCCCCCCCCTTTTTTTCGTTTGTCTGTAATTGTGTTGTCGTTTATTTCAGAACCACGACCATGCGTGCATCGCGTGTCGCATAATCTACCGGTCCGACGAGTACCACCCGCCCATCCTGCCCCCCAAGGCCGACCTGACGGTGGGGCTGCACGGCCAATGGGTGAGCCAGCGTTGTGAGGTGCGGCCCGAGGTCCTATTCCTCACCCGCCACTTCGTCTTCCATGACAACAACAACACCTGGGAGGGCAACTACTACCACTACTCAGACCCTGTCTGCAAGCACCCCACCTTCAGCATCTACGCCAGGGGGCGCTACAGCCGGGGCCTGCACTCCACCAAGGTCATGGGCGGCACCGAGTTTGTCTTCAAAGGTAACCCTAACCGCGCTGGTTTTCCTGGACCAGGGCAAAGCCTTTGGTTTCACGGCATCTATGTCTCATTGGGGTTGAAATTCAGGAACGTCGTGCCTACATGGTCCTCTGCTTCCTTTTCAATGACCGGCAGGCGCAAAGGGAAGGAATATGACACCGTCAAACTTTCCAAATTTACAACCATTTTAGCTCAGACTGATTTTATCTTCAAAGCTTTTTATCCAGTTTTGAAATACAGAAGGAAAGTGAAAAGGTTTTGCTAGAACAATGTCAATCATTCTGTGCATTTGGCTGGGCTTTGACTTCTTATCTCAGTACCTGACAATGAACAATGGGTCTAACCTACCGGGTCCCCCTTTTTCTTCCCAAGTGAACCACATGCGGGTGACACCCATGGACCAGGCCACCACCTCCCTGCTGAATGTCTTCCGTGGGAATGAGTGTGGGGTGGAGGGCTCCTGGCAGGTGGGTGTGGAGCAGGACGTCACCTTGACAAACGGCTGCGTGGCCCTGGGCATCCGGCTGCCCCACACAGAGTACGAGCTGTTCCGCATGGAGCAGGATGCCCGCGGCCGCTACCTGCTCTACAACGGCCAGCGCCCCAGCGACGGCTCCAGTCCCGACCGGCCCGACAAGCGGGCCACCTCCTACCAGATGCCCCTGGTCCAGTGCGCAGCCAGTACCAGCCCGCCGAGCATCTCGGAGGACAGCGATCAGCCCCAGCGGCTCAGCAACGGGTACGCGGAGCGCCGCGGCTCAGGCGTGTTGGACGTCCTCGCCGCCCTGGCCGTCACCCTCCTCCTCCTGCGCCTCAGCTAAGACAGGCTGGCCTTTGTTTTCACGGCCCCACGCTGGGACAAAAAAACGAGAGGAAGTGCATTATCTGGCGCGGGGGTGGCCTCTGTCCTCAATGGGAGACTGTTTACTTGACGCACTTGAACATTTTGGACAGCTTGCTCTGTTTTATGCTGTGGGAGCAAAGGTCGAGGGGGCGCTAAGTGAGAGGAGACATGGCGTTTGATGCTTTTTGTTTGAACTCTGCCCAGCTGAGACTGAAGGCTGCTACACCACAGTAACTGCACTTTAGTAGAGCAGATCTAACGATGGTACGTATATAGCTACGCAGACACAGAGGACTAACTTTCATTTGCTCGCAGAAAGTGAGTGGGCGCTGACACTTAAACTATTTTTCTACGACGGACAACTGAGATGAACAGAACGCCTTCACGCGCAAACTTTGAAGAGGAACTATACAAAAGGAACCATTTTATGATGATACGGTACAAGAGGAAATCTTTAAAAAAAAAAAAAAAAAAAAAAAAAAAAAGATTTCCTCCACTTAACTTTGTAATTAGAGATCAGAAAGAACTTGAAAATGATTTTGGCACTTTGTCCTCCCTGCTTTTAAAACACAGAAAAACTAAATGAGACACCTGTTGCTCTGCTAGTTTATTTAAGTGATATATGTACGGTACACAGAACTGCTCTTCATGGACATGGTTTAACATCGTTTTATTACTTTTGTCATTGCTGTTAACCATCAACACCTTACTTAATTATGTAACATGACAGAGCGCCTTGGAGCCAACTCCAGCTACAGAGTGGCACTTTCCTAACCATTGACTTACTTACGGCTGCGGAGTTGTTTCATTTTGTGCTCTGAGTAGATGCGTAAGGAAAACGTAGAACTGGATTGGAAATGTATGTATAAAATGGAAACATTTCACACTATTTGAGTTACTGTCTGTGGGAATTAGATGGGTGGTGGCATTGTGGGTAATGATCCGTGAATAGACGCTCACCTGTAGACCACCTGAGAGGGCAACTATTACACCGTGTCAGAACCACCTTCCACAACCACAAATCAAACACCCATCAATGGAACCAACTACCCTTTCATACCTTTATGTATTTAAATAATATGATGGTTGCACATCAGGGCTGCACTCTGGCCTTATGTTTTTAAAGCTAGCTCTCAGCTTTTATACTTTTTCATTACACCTGCAAACACCAGACACAATTTCTAATTGCTAATATTTCTATTTTGGTAAGAAAACGACATATGGTACAAATGTAAGCATTTCTAATCCAAGTAACGACTCCAAATAAAGAATTACCTTCCCACACAGGCTCTCTACCCCCGGCCTTCTCTGGGTAGACTGCGCCTGTCATACATCTGGAAAGACAAACAGCCAGTTGCCATGGGAGACCCTGGCCCCGTGTCCCTGTACACTGGTCGTCTCAGTAGCCCTTTCGAAACTCCCTAGTTAAGGAAGGGTCCGGAAAAACTACGCATTCTGTGCCTTTAGGAAAAAGTTCTCAGACCTCTGTGGTTAGAGATCTTCTGCTTGTCTGCAGAAGACAAGCCATGGTTGGAGCAGAAAACGCAGAGGCTAAAGTTACTCAAATCAGAGGCTTTGGTGGAGGGGAGCAGGGCATTGTCTGGAAAAAGACTGCTCTAGTAATCAACTAATTTGTTAGGTATTATAATATAATGTATAACTCGTAGAATATTTTGTTTGGGAGGCCAACTCGGAGGTTGAAATGGGCTCAATGTGGGCTGGACCACTACAGAGGATTTCCGCCATTACTCACGTCCTCTTTACTTCCCACCCGCTCGTCAGGTTGAGGCATGAGTGAGCACACTCATTCACAAATGCACCATATGTGTGTAGAGACTTTAACAACAAGAACATTATCTGGAAGAACTTTACCAAGGTCTGAGCAATAGGAATGTAACTCATATATATGACCAAAAATGTCCATGCTTTCCTATGCTTCTAATTAAGCATCTGTCTAAAAAATAGCAAGGAATAACATAAGATGCCAAAATTGCCTGCTTTTTTCTTGAGTTCCGCACAACTCGGTTTTTATTTTGGTTGGCGTACCCGTTACGCTACCGGTGTATATTGCAAGTCTCTCCATATTTGTGGTTGCGGCCGGTCTTTTTCCATTGGTCTTTGTATACAAGGTGCCCAGGCTTTGCGTGCAATAGAGGCTTAAATATTCACATGTATCGATGGGCTTTCGTTACCATGCTCTCTGGGGAAAGCCAGGCCAGAAGATGAAAGAACCGGGACTTTTCATGATTTTGGGAAAAAAAAAAAAAAGACGACGAGTTTGCGAAGCCCAATCCTCATTTCATGGTTAGCCAGACTGAGAAAAGTTAAAGGCTCAAGTCAAACGTTAAATCAGTGAACGGGTCACGCGTCTAGATCTCTCCACGCACAGCTGCACCAGATGATGGTGAAAGATCCATTCAGTAGCTGAGGATTTACCTGCGGTGGGCAAAGGGCAGGCCTACAATCAGCCGATAGACGGGCCAAGTGACGCAGGTGTGTCCTTTATCACGGCGCTTTTCCAAGGATTTGCTGGCTCAGATGGCGCAGCTATTGTTCTTGGTCCCGTCTCAGCGGGGAACGCGAGCTCTCATTCCTGGTCCGATCTGTGATCTCGCATTCCACGAACGGCAGGCGCTTCCTCTGCCAAAAGGCGGCCGGATCCCAGTGTGCCACATGTCTTCTCCCCGGCGGGCTTACTCGTCCCATAAAGCAGTAAAGCATACAGGCAGGAAAAAATTGCAAACATTCCCAAATATGGGGTTGTCGTCATTGTACATCTGTAATCGATTGCATATATTTTGCTGACATCGTGTTTGACCTGGTGTACACCGTCGCATGTTCTCATCCAGATTTCTCTCTGAACGGAATGTCTAAATATCAGCCTGGTCTTGCATTGACGGCAGACAAATGTGTCCACGTTTTCCTTAAAGTGTGCTAGTTTTGGAGCGTGAAATCCAACACAGCTGTTATAAGGTGCTCAACATGGAGTCCAGGAAGACATAGCAGCATGTTTCAGTCCACACAGGGTTGAAAGCCTCCAACACAGCTTCAAGGAGAGGAACCAGTCTTATTAAAACCTGAATATTTTACATTGTCCTGCATTGTCTCAGTAAATACTCATTTAGCAAAAAAAACCCCAACGCATTCCCCTAGACCATACTATGATTTATAGGTTTTCCATACAAGCACAGACTGGTGAAGGAAACGCCAGTAAAAATGAGGATTATCATATCACCAGTTACCTGAAATAGAAATATAAAAAATTACAAATGGGTTATTTCCCTTTGAGAATCCCAGAATTCTGAGCCAGACACCATTTGTCATAAAGTCAGGTGTCCGTTCTCTTTTCACTGCTGAGCCACTGCGGCACCCCAGTGACAGCTAAGAATGACAGTCAATTTCAGGGAAACGGTGTTAGGATAATAACCCTTCGTTCGGCTTCAAATACAAAATATGAAGCATCACAAACGGGGTGAGTAGATCGCGTCTATCGTGAAGACAGCCAACTGGTTCCATCTAGCTGAGCATCACATTGTATATTTAAAATGTAAATTATAAAGTTCTTAGGCGCAGGCATTTGCACTTACCACTCAGATGACAGTGGAGGGCACAGGTCCAGAGGCCGCCCTCAACACTCGCGTTCTGAATCTAGGGCACCTTCACATGTCAAGTGGAGTTGGCTACTAAGTGCACCTTAAGAGTGAAAGGTATCTTGCCTTTAAACTAGCAGTTCCAGCAAGAACTGCAGTATAACCGGACAAGTGGTGGAATCGATGGTGAACTGGTGTGGGGAGTTGCCAAGATCACATAACATTGGTCTCTGTTGGACTGTTGGCTCTCTGTTGGACAGAAGGCTTCTGACTCAACTGACTGGATTAAATTTTAAAACAGTTAGAAACTAGCATGTTATTTCCCCTCCTGATCTCCAAAAAAAGACTGCAGGCTCAGAAATACCGCATGCAATTCAAGGACATTTATGTGGCCTCCCACCGTACGTCCAGTGCTTAATTTGTAAATCAGGAGGTCCTGGAACACAGAGAGGGTGCCGTTTCGGCAGGTCAGGTAGGTGCCGGTCCATCTGGGAGGTCCCAGAATTGAGCACAAATTAAGCCCTGCGTAGAACCCATCAAGAACCCATCAGTACTGATCCAAAAAGAATATTTAAATATCTACGTTAGAATCCATACATAAAACGGGCTCAATGAGATCTGCACACACACAGCCAAAACTATGGCCCACATCAGCACACCACCATTCCCATGAGTGCAGATTTAATGGGTGGTTCTCATCCACTTAAATTAAAGCCTTTCGTACAATAGGGTCTCGATTCAGCCAGCAGCCACACCACCGGGTAGCCTCTGCTCCACTAAAATGCTGAAGCTAAGTAGGGCCATACTTGGAAAGCACTTACAGGATCTATGTGCTTTTTCCCCACCGGACCGAGAAACCAATACCGCAATGTATTGTCGGGGGCGCTGTCAGAACCGCATGAAAGACATCCTCTGAACTCAAAATACAAAAACAGTAAATGTGTATGAAACCATGCCTAAAACCAGCCTCCCTCTGCATTTAGACAAAACATAAATGCATTTCACACAATGTCACCAATACCCAATATTCAAACAGGTCACATGAACCCCCAATGACTGGAGGTGGTGCCGGAGAAATTTCGCCCTTGGTTTTATTCTGTGGTCCTTGGATAGAGAAACTACGTCAATGAAAGCAATACGTTGTCGATACGGTCATTCAGAAAGTAGATTTGTACTGTGGATTTCTCTCTGGATAAGAACGTCTGCTAAATGACTAAAATGTACTAATCTGACCCATAAACGGATTTGCTCAGTAAATGCTGCCAACCCAACAAACAGTCGCAAATGGAATCAACTTGATTATATGGACACTAAATTGTGCATTTTTAGTTTGACACAAAAAAAAAAAGAGCCTCAAAACAGGTTAACCTGCATGGTGCGGGTAACCTTAACAGACCAATCACATAACGACACTGGAGTTTACATCATTGACTTTTAATGAAACAGGTGCATTTATGTAAGGGCCATAAACACGCAGCCACCAACGCGACTGAACGGGTCAGTCTCTGTCCAACACTTTCAAATAGAACAGAACACAAAAGGAACCTGTTAACAACCAGCTCCTGAAGGAGAACTGCCCAGAAGCTGCGTGGACACACAAGTGAAGAGTTTAAAAACACTGTCAAAATTATAGTAAAGATTTGTTTCTCAGTGTTAAATACCAAGGGACAGAATTGAGACCTTCTTCAGTCAACACCTGCCTCATAAGGGATATATAATCTTGTGACAGAAAAAGAAACGTAAAAAGTAGTAGCTGTTGTAATAACAATAACATTAATAATAATAATAATAATAATATTTTAGGGTCTGCGTTGGTGTCAGCAGGGACAGGAAAAGAAATGTACAAGGCAGGAGGCACCCTCTTTCCCGGCTGAACTCTCCAACATTCCCCAAGAGTTACGAATTGGACGAAAAGTTCTATTTCAAAGAGAATCCAGCAACAGGTAGGAAAATGTTGTTTTTGTTGGTATTTTTCCTTTTCTTAAAAGGATTAAAATAACATTTACAAGACACTTAACATTCCATTCAACTCCTATTAAAATGACAGAGGAGGAGGAGGAGAACCATTCTTTTATTTCCTGCAAGGTCTCTATGTAGTACCCTCATACTCCCTCTGTTCATGTACAATTTTTCTGAATTTCCCCCAAAACCCTTGCCTCCCCAAAGAACTGACAACGAAAAAAGGAGAGATCTTTTTTTTTTTTTTTTTTTTGATTCTCTTTTCTGCATGTGTACTAACCGTGTAAGAGAGAGTTAAAGGCGATGCCTGTTTATGACGCTGCACACAAACATGTTGACTGTGGGCGGCTACCAATGATATGGCAGATCAACGAAGAGAACCCCACCCCCCCAGGCCTTAAAACAGGAGCCAGGTCAGCATGCTTCTTTGTCTACAAGATGAACTTCCCCAGGAAGAATCCGATGAAGACCGCGGCGATTACGACAAGCAGGGACGAGAGGGAGCTGGAGCCTTGCTCTCTGCCCATCAGGGCCCCCGTGCCGGGTGCCGCGTGGTCCGAACGAGGGGCCTTCCTCATCCGCAAGCCATCGTCCTGAGAGAGGGGGGGAGCAGAGGGGCTGGCGGTTACGCTCGGAGGGGACGCGCCGTTCGGGCCCAAATTCCGCGGCGGCGCCGGCTCCCCACACGCACGCACCTTCAATTGCCGGTTCTCGTCCGCCAGCTTGCCCACCTCCACCTGCAACCGCTTGCACTCCTCCATCAGCTTCATCAGCTCCGTGTCGTCCAAAGACAGGCTGCTGGGCTTGGGCGCTGCCGGGGCGTCCACTTTGGACGAGTTCAGGACGGGGGCAGCTTTGCTTGTGTCAACGTCATTCTGCAAACACCAGGGAAGAACCCATTGATTTCAGCATGTGTATATGTATATATGAAACACGCACTGGTGGGCTGGCTATTGGTTGAGTCTCCGTGCAGTGTTGCAGTTGGTGAGCCGGTGGTGTCGTTATTGGGACGGGGACAACGGGTCCATCGGGTTCCTGTTCTCACAAAGAGGACTGCATAGCGATGAACGTGGCAAGAGCCCCTACAGGGAGGCACCGTGGCCCGTTGAACTCTCCCATACGTCCCTTCGCTTTCTGGATCAGAACATTCTCAACAAGGGCTGTTCCGCAGTAACGCCGTCTACATCTACAGATAATACATTTCCAAATCCGCACTTTAAAACTTCACGGTTCCCATTATAAACCTGGCCTGCATCTTTGAGACGGAGCTTTTTCCAATGCTGGGTTCACAGGAACTTGTTCAGCTGTGAGATGATTTTTAGAAAAGCATGGAAATTTTATGGAAACCTTTTGGGGGGGGAGCCAATGTTCTTATCAACAGGAAGCAACAGGGCAAATGGTTTCAGTGTGTGGAGACTGGGGCCTGAGATGAATTACAATCTCTGCAGACACGGTTTAAAACAAGTGTCCAGTAAGTAAGCAATGATGTCACCTTCTGCTCCTTCACCCGAAGCTCAGATCATATCTGCACTGAATAACGCCGTCAACGGAGCCCCATACCAAAGCGGATTCGTAAAGAGCGCCTTCTGGTGGCAGGGGGGGTCCGAGGGTGTGCATTTTCACCTACCCTACCGCTCTCCCCTGAGCTTGCCTGGCCGGCTGCCTCTCACAAACCTGCGTCTCCCTGCCTTTCATCACTGAGCTGGGAGCGGTGGCGAATCCCTGCAGGTCTCTGCGGTAACTAACGCTGCCGGGGGTCTGCAGACGCCTGATGCCGAAGGGGGTGCGGAACTCGCCGGGGGTGGGGGCAACTCGGGGCGGGAGACGGGCCCCGTGCTCGCCCAAGAACCTGACAAAGCGGCCGGCCTGCACAGGAGTGGCCATGCCTGCATATAGGGAATCCTGATCCCCTAAGTTACAAGACTGCTGAGGAGACACAAGCAGGGCTGGTTGCTGGGGAAGTCAGTTCTTGCACAGAAAACCATAGATTTTTACTTGGAGGTCTCCAAGAGGCTTTTGATGAAGTCGTGGGTTTTCACTCATCCATTCAAACACATTAACCATTCAAACAAGAACAAACCCAATGCAAACTCTGCCTGGATACCGTCTCTGCCTAGGGAGCAAGTCGGTAAATAACAGTGAGTTATGAGAGAGACTAACATGACAGTAATCTTCAAACAACAAAATGGCATGTTAGTATGGTCACAGAGTGGGTAATTAGAGAAAGGAATAAGAGTAACTAAAGGGACAGTACTTGAGGACACAGGGGACAGCAAGGAGGTGGAAGCCCCCCCATAAAGTGACCACACTGAATATGGCATGAATAAGGGATTGTCATGAGAGCCACAGTTTGTGTTTAAAGCAGCTTCATTACAATCGCTCTTCCTGGGAGTACAAAGAACGAGGCCTTCGCCAAAAATCACACGACGTCCCGCCAATCGATAAACCATTCACTTGCAACCGGACACGCTGATGCTGCTCAAGGTGAATCATTGAACCACTGCAGAATAACCACGTTCAGACAGCCTACACTCGAAACGCGACTTAAACAGACACCTCGAAACGCACATATTTGCACTAACGCAACTTTCCATTCAAGTTGGCCTTTTAAATCGGATCACGTTAATGATTCACTCACACATCCTGCTGGAATGTGGCAGGTAGGGAAACTCCCGTCTGATACGATTCTCAAATTGTCACGCTGATGGATGGCTTAAAGTCTGCCGTGTGTATTTTACTTTTCACATCTTATCTGCCCCATGATCACAATTTAAATGGGCACAGTTCGTTTACGGCCAAATTAGGGTTACCGGTGATTCATTTATCCTCCATGATAAATCCATTCAAGCCAGCAACTGAATTAATCTTCTTAGCAATTCAGGTAACTGCTGCACAGAGCGAAAACGCCATCTCACCTGGGACTTGTAGTCTATCCGGCTACCTGCAAAGATGTGACAACCGACGGCATACGGAGACTGGAAAACGGCCGGATAAAGCGGAGGGCAGTAGGGCTTCAGGCTTTCCCTGAACTGGGTCAGTGGTCCACAATACAGACAACAAGCTGACCTATGAGGGTTCCCTCCCGACTCCCACGCAACGGCCTTCATCATTTTGAAATAGAACGGTGGCGGATCGCTGAGCGAAGGCGCGCCGTTTAGCCGGTGCCGGCCAGCTTGCTGGAACACTTACCACTCTATCGTTTTCGGAAGGCAGCTCGAAGACGCATCTCAGCTTGGAGTCCATGAGATCGTCAGGTTTCGCGTCTTTCCACTGTGGAAGGCAAGCATGTTAAGTCCTTTATACACGAACGGCCCTGCTAGCCGCTTAAAGCACATACACACGCAGACATCTGCTCTTAAGCGTTCATCTTCACATTATTGCAAAACGTACATGCTAGGAAAATACAGCAAGAGCTTTGCTGCCCTCTACTGGATGAAGTTAACAGGAACCACCTCGGTTTTGTCATTGAGGTTTTGCCTGATCTCGGCTGGGTCACGTTTTCCGTAGGTGTACGGTTCCACCCAAGCCCTTAACCAACTGGCTTACTGGTACCTTTATTCACCCAGTTCAACTTTCTTCATTTCACAATCATTTTTTTTAAAGTTACAAAACCTTGTAGATCATTACCTTTTGGAATAAAGTCGTGATAAAATCACTAAAAATCCCAAATGATCCGTGTCATGTATAGAAATGCTCACCAGGACCACACCAGCCTCACAAACAGAAAACACTAAGCCACAGATGCATGCCAATTAAAGAAACTAATGACCAAAACTAACATTTCAGCAGCTTGGGATTTAGATAAACATGACTTTTTCATGCAACTGCAAGTGCGGGGATAAAGCATGTTAATGTAGTGTGCAGAATCACTTACCACAGCTTCCATGTCTGTAACATTGGGTGGTGCGAAAACAGTCTGTACCATAAATTTGTGTTTACTTTTCTCATTGGGGTCATAGTCGAACGGCTGTAGCATTACTGCAGAAGACAAACGAGAGCACACACAGTTAATCACTAGGCCACCATCTAACCATGTTAAATATATAATGACAACGCAAGCAAAATTAGCCTTAACCACATTAACATGTAAATGAGAGAAAAAAGAAAAAACATAGCTTGAAATTATGTTGTTGTTGTTGTTAATGGTCCTTTATGGAGTGCATTCCTTACAAACTACGCAAGCTTTATTTAATACAGTTAGGTTTGCAGGTGAACTGAGCATGCGAAGCCACAGTGTTTCCATACAGTGATGACGTAACACCAGTCCTGTACAGCCACAGTGTTTCCATACAGTGATGACGTAACACCAGTCCTCTACAGCCACAGTGTTTCCATACAGTGATGACGTAACACCAGTCCTCTACAGCCACAGTGTTTCCATACAGTGATGACGTAACACTAGTCCTCTACAGCCACACCCCACCTAGTGCTCCTCTGATCTCATTATCTGGGTCAGAAAATCACCTCATTATAGTAA
>JAOYSI010072399.1:0-21580 GCA_025775065.1 Hiodon alosoides
TTTGTATGTATGGATTACTTGGGTTGTTACCAACATCTGGTGAAAATTCCATGTCAATAGCACCTTTGGAAATATATTTATTGAGAAAAATGGTGACGTGTTCAATACTTATTTCACCCGCTGTATCTCTTACAGTATGCCATTACCAAGTTGGCACAGAAACAGTAAAATATATATGCAATGTGCAGGACTTTGGTTTCATACCCGTTTTTATTTCTGAACGTTCACATTATGGATGCTACTGAGGTGCGGCATAGTTGCGGCTGGACCCTCCGCCTAGCCCCAACCATGCTTAGGCTATGGTTTATTACATGGTCAACAACGGTGGCCTAGATCTAATTCGATATGTTTAGTCGCCTTTGACATCCTCATCCTCGTCCTCATCCTCATCCTTATCCCGCATTCTGACACCTCGACCTTTTTCTCTTGCTCCATTGTTTTCCTGCAACACCACTGAGGTGGACCTTATAAAGTCTTAGCTTTGGACTTTGGAGAATTTGGTCATTGAATGCATTTTGTGTGAAGGCAATGAAATATTATTTACAGTTTGGTGCACATACACTTCTGTTTCGCTGACTGTGTGAAGAGTTTTGACAGTGTGACTTCAGTTTTGACCAATGCATTTTAGCAATTGAAAAAAATTTGTATGTGAAAATGTATGTTTTCTTAAGTTTTAACATCAGAATGGTTTGTGTTTAGCCAGTTTTGTAAAAATAAATAAATAAATAAACACACACATTGTGTGTTGTATATACCCATGATTTCAGCTAATTAGCTTTAGGCATTCATTACTTCATTACTTTAGTACTTCAGTGATTAGCATATAAAATTACGGTAGAGCGTCGACACAACCCTGTAAGCGTTGCCCGATAACCTGCATGTAAATTAACAGCATCTTGGTTCGTACGTGTGAAGCCTAAGTTAAAGTGCCGCTTAATGTCTTTCAGGCAATGTTACTTTGGTCAATAGACTGCTCCTGGATGCTGGGTTAACGACTGAGCTGGTGAAGCTGTGGAAGTCGCAGACACTGTGAGTTCTACACGATGTCCGCGCCCCATTCTGGGATGGCCGCACCCCGTTAACAAACAACGGGCCCCCTGTTCCATTCCTAAACTTTTGATGCTCTCCGTAAACTGGGCGTTACAGTCCTATCTAGACCATTGCACAACCTGTTACTATGATGTAATATTTTACAGTTTGTTTGTTTTTTGTGTGGCGTACTGGTAATGAAAAAAAGCCTCTTGTTATGATCGCGAATGTTGCATAATGACTTGTCCAGGAATCTACCTTTTCAATTGAATTTCTTTTTAGTTCTAGTTCTAAAATTTCTAGAATTGTTGCTCCCCTATATGTAAAGCTTGGTTTAAGAACAAACACTTTTTGATGATTTGATAAAACAGCTTTAGGCTTTTGTTGTAAAGAAAATCCATATCTGCGAGAAAACAGGCTAGGTGTGCTCTCAACAGGCTATGCGGGTTTATCATCTCGTAAGTCAAGTTGGACTCAAGTCCGTTTCTCAGCAGCCGGTCTCAGGAGACCACCGGCGCGGAAGTAAACAGATTCCCCCGCCTCTGTTTTTCCAAAATGCAGGAACGGAGTCCTTGCCAGGTTCGTCGCCACGGACGGAGGAATCACGCGCGTTTACCCCAAAAGGTAGGAGACTTTTCCTTTCCTGGGTTCAACGTTGTTGCACTGCCCTAGCTGTAGGATGCATGGGTTCCTTGTTTCGGACCCTATTGCTTTCCTGGAAACGAAGGGTTAAACATCGTCGCATTAGTGTGTCTGGGTTCATCCAAGATTCTTTCAGCACGTTGTTCCCTCTGTCTCTCTCTCTCTTTTTAACCTTCCTGTTCACCCTCCTGTCTCTCTCTCTTTTTACCTTCCTTTTCACTCTCTTTGGTCCCCTCTACATTACATTAGACAGCATTTTCCTTCTTTCATATACTAAATACACTATATATGCACCTTGGCGCACTTCAGTGAATTTTCACCAGCATGTAAGACTTCAGACATCTTTACTCCGATGTTGGGTGTTGCCTTCTTTTCTCCCAGCGCTGCCGAGTACTGGATCGAGAATTCTGAGACCTATGAGTCAAGCTTCTACAAGCGGAGCCTGGACAACAATATCCATATCTTCACAGCGCCAAATTTCAACAGTATGTTATCTGGGGCCTGCGTTTTGTCTAGTAGCGTCAGAATGGGTGTTTTTAATATCACACACATCGATGATCCTTTCCAGTATGAGTGCACAGAGAATCTATTTAATTGCGTCTATATTTATTTCTTTAAATGAGTCTGTGAGAGAATGGGTGCATGCATCCTATGCTGCTCATCTGGAGACCGCTCCTACCTCCTAGAGACCATTGTATTGGCACAGCATCCAGCGTTAAGCTTCTCTGGAGCACAGCTGCGCTTTCACTCAGATGGATCCTCACACACTCCATTCTTCAGCCTGGGCGGCCTGAGAGGGGGGTTTCAGTGCCGGTTTGGAACTCCAGCGGGTCAAGCCCCTGAGCAGCCAACACAGGGGCCCTCCGCTTCCTCTTCCAAAATAACGCCAATGCAGATTCCGATTCTGAAAAACACATCCCAAAGTCTGAGTGTTTTTAACCTAGCGGCGTATTTTGGCTCTGAGAGTCTGAAAGAGCTGAAAGGGCAGGCTTTTATATTTTTCAACTGAACGGCTGTCAACAGTTTTAACGCAGCCCTGTCTTTTGTCGCCCATCTCACTTAGAAAGCGTAGACGTCTTCGAGTCTGGCATTTTGGTCAGCAGAGCTGTGGAGCTAGACATTGACGGCGTGAAGCTGAAGCCAGCTGGTGAGGAGCTTCTCATTGGTAACAGCGGAGGTTATGAGAGGCAGGGCAGGGATTTCCCTGCTCCACCTGCTTTTTAAGTTTGTAGTAGGTTTATAAACATTATACAATCATGTAATTTTTTAGATAGGCCTTGGCATAGTATGTAATTTTTATTTTATGTTTAGCAATAAATCAGGACTGGGGGTGAAAAGGGGTGGAGAAGATATCCCGACAGCCCTTTTAAGCACAAGACCTCAGTGACCAACCTGATCCGTTGCATTGTTTTCCCTCTGCAGTTGTTGGTGTAAAACTCAATGTCACCACCTGGATGAACAGCTTCATGAATGCCACAATGAAGATAAATGTAAGAAAACAGAATTTACCATGAATGGACTGTGCAAGATTGTATTTAAAAAAATAAAAAAACAAATTCATAAAAAGGCCTCAAAATATATTAGGAGCTCGTAAAGATTGAACAAAAACAAAAATGTTTACCCATCATCTTGATCTTGGGAGCTTTATTGTAATCTTTTTCTTTGCAAGACAAGTTTTGCGACTAATTGCACATCTACCTTCCTATATTCAACTTTTTGTGTTTTTTTATTGCAGTGCAGGGATGAGATCTGTGGCTGTGAAAAAAACAACAAGGTATGGTGAGGGTTTCACTAGCTGGGCGGGAGCGCGCGTTCTGACAGCTGGGCGAGAGCGCGTGTTCTGCTAGCTGGGCGAGAGCTCACGTTCTGCTAGCTGGGCGAGAGCTCACGTTCTGACAGCTGGGCGAGAGTGCGCGTTCTGCTAGCTGGGCGAGAGCTTGCGTTCTGCTGGCTTGGTTAGAGCTTGTGTTCTGCTAGCTTGGTTAGAGCTTGTGTTCTGCTAGCTTGGTTAGAGCTCGTGTTCTGCTAGCTTGGTTAGAGCTCGTGTTCTGCTAGCTTGGTTAGAGCTCGTGTTCTGCTAGCTTGGTTAGAGCTCGTGTTCTGCTAGCTGGGCGAAAGCCCCTTCCCCTTCTTTCCTCAACCTGACTAAATTTCCCTTGGATTTCCCAGGATGTGGACTGTGTCATTCTGGACGATGGTGGCTTCCTCCTGATGTCCAATCAGGATGACTATAATGTCCAGGTAAGCTCCCTTGATTTCAGTTTTATTATTATGTGTTCATTCATTCATTTTCTGCAGCCTCTGAGTTATGGTGAATCAGAGCCTAACCCAGCTGACACCCGGGACTGAGCACCAGTCTGTCACACATAGGCACACACACAGGCGCACACAGTTTTCGGACCGTGGGATGAAACTGGAGCACCCAGGAAAAAACCCATGCAAGCATATGGAGAATTTGCAATCTTCCCATAGACTGAGTGGTTTCAAACCACGGACCCTGGCCCTGTAAGGGCCCTGACCACTAACCACTGAGCCACCTATTATCATTTCCCAAAGACTTTGGAAGACAAATACATGTTGTAAAAAATATGACTGCTTGAAAGCCATAAATCAGTGCCTTATTTATTTCTATCTGTATTCTTTACACAGGGAGTAAAGGACTTATTAATAAAGGACATAAGTCCTGAGAAAGCAAACACACGGAGGCCTACATCACACATATTACATGCATTATAGCATGCTGAACGATGACTTTATGGCCCCATATTCCTCCTTCCCTTTACAGCTGAACTTCCCCAGAGCCCCTTTTCTCAGTACAAAGCAGCAGGCTGACGTTGGTTTTCCTGTGGGCTCTCACTTTTCCTGACAGGCTCATGTTCCGTTTCCTATTGACTGACATTTAAGATTCCCCTGCATGTTGCCCTTTTGGTGTCTTTATTTCCATATACATTAAAGGATGGCTCATTTCCGCTGTAAGGTTATGCAAGATATGTTACACAATCATACATAAAGGAATTATGGAATTCAACAATATTAGTACAAGCGATGGGTAAAGTCAGTAACCGTAAGGCCTTGTCACATTCTTTTACTGTTGAGAAACCCAGCAGGTTTGTGAGCCCTTTCTTTTGTTCTCTGCAGATTGGGCGGTTCTTTGGCGAGATTGATCCCATCCTGATGATAAACCTGGTGAACACCTCACTGTACTCCTTCAACAAGACGTATGACTACCAGTCGGTGTGCAACCCGGAGCGAGAGACCAAGGCGGCCGCCGGCCTGCGCTCCGTCTATGTGGTGAGTCAAAGCTACGGCCTGTTCTGCGTGAATCCCTACCAGGAAGTTACAAAACATCTGCCGGGAAGTTACAGAGCACACCAAAGGCAATCAGAGCAGTTCATTTTGGAGCGGGCCAAGCTGTATGCTTTGATTTATTAGCACGCATTGCATTTTGTGTTTATTATAGACATTTTTAGATTTTGTTTTATTTTTTTTATTTTTTTAACAGAACTTAATGGAATTCATTGAAATCCTAGACAATGTTGTGCAATTAGCCTCTTTTACGCAAATGGATATATTTCTTCAGAAAAACTTCTAACAGTCGTTTTTTTATCCCCGACAGCCTACAATAGCAGATATACTGAATATAGGCTGGTGGGCCACAGCCGCTGCCTGGTGAGCGCACGCTGTGTCCGAGAACTGCATTGAAATGCATGAAAAAACGGGCATGCCCCAAATCCCAACGCAAACACGCATGAATACACCAGGCCATCAGAAACTTTGTTTTTAATGTCAGCAGTACTGTGCAGCGCTCCATTTTCTCCATCCACTAATTCCTCACGTCTCATTTATATGATTCATAAACAGTTTTGCTTTCCAAAAATAAAGGAGGATATTTTATCTTCGTCTATATAATTTATCACTTAGAAGTTTATCATTTTCTACCACACAAGTTTAATGCTGTGCTCACTTCATTGCTATTTTTTTCCTTCATTCTTATTAAGCTGATATTGCACTGCATTGCGTGTTTCAGAATACTGAAGTCTTTTGATACTGAAATTAACTTTTAATTAACAGTAACTAAATCGTTTTCTCATTCCCACGTCTAGGTCGATCCTGCAGCAGTTATTAGTTAGCATTACATTTCCTAATTTCTTGGAAGCAGGTAAGTTTCAAGAAATTATCTTTATGCTAAAATAGTTTCAATAGATTTTTTTAAAGCACTTTCATTTTTACAGTTTTTCTAGTGTTCTGCACAAAAGAATGTACGTGTAAAAAAATGAATATTAATTTGCTAATATCCTATAACATATGGTACAGAAGATAAATGTGTTGGTTTTTAAAACTATGATATGATTTGCCATTTTTATTTTGAGTTACCTTAGCCATTTTTGTGTCCCCTGAGGGTTAGGGTTAGTTCAGCACAGGGTTTAGTAGAGTGTGGGGTTTAGTGGTGCTCTGGTTTAGTAGAGTGTGAGGTTTAGTTGAGCACTGGTTTAGTTCAGCAGAGGGTTTAATACATCATGAGGATTAGTGGAGCACTGGTTTAGTAGAGTGTGGGGTTTAGTTGAGCACTGGTTTAGTTCAGCAGAGGGTTTATTAGATCATGAGGTTTATTTCAGCACAGGGTTTAGTAGAGCATGGGCTTTAGTTGTGTGCTGGTTTCGTTCAGCGGAGGGTTTAGGAGATCATGGGGTTTCATCCAGCACAGGGTTTAGTAGAGTGTGGGGTTTAGTTGAGCACTGGCTTAGTTCAGCACAGTGTTTAGTTGACCGTGTGCGTGTGTATGTTGATCTCTTCCAGCGGATACAGAAGAGGAGCTGATGGAAGTCCTATCTAAGGAGAGCTGCATCACAGAGCAAACCCAGTACTTCTTTGAGAGCAACCAGAGGTCCTACGGAGGAATGCTGGACTGTGGAAACTGTTCCAGGTAGAGCTCTTCACAAAAGCCAGATGGGGGGGAACTGGCCAGGTTGTTAAAAAACTTTACTGTGGGAGGAAACCAGCACTTGAGTGTTTTCCGCTCGGTTTTTTGGCTGGAATGCAGGTTTTAAGTCAAAGGGTATCAGCTGCAATTGGGATAGCCTCGTCCACACCCCACGGAGTGGCTTTTAAGGTCAAGCGAGTGATTTAGACTGATCCTGCTCTCTGTCCTGCGACATGTCAGGTTCCAAACCCGGGGGCCAATCTAGAAAACGGCTTGGCTTCCTTGTTCGCAAAAGCAAATTTTAATTTGACAGCAAACAGTTAAAAAGAAACACCAGATACTCTATCAAACCAGTACTGAAAAAGGACTTAAAATTTAACGTGGCATGAATTTTATGTAAACCAACTGGGGTTTTAAAATATGAAATTTTAAAGTCCCCACGTGCAGCAGTTTGTTGGCTATATTTCTTCCCCCTACATTAACAACTTTGAACAAACTTTAATGACTGCCATAAAGAAACTTCCATTTCAAGGAAATCAGACCGCTCTCTTGGACTTAAGGGTGCGTAATTTAATCTAGGCCCAGTTCATGTTCATACCTGTGTTTCTGATCATTGTGGTCCAACACAATGATGCCTAGAGACCCTGAATACAATGACTAATTTAAGAACTAAAATAAAGCCCTGAAATTCAGTTAAAGTAATTTGTTTGTGCCGAGAGATGCACAGGTTTGAGGTTTTGTGTAGGACGCTGTCTCCCTGCATGGAGGCTAGTTTTAATGTTCAGTATGACAGTTTGCCGCACTCTAATTCAGTCTGTAGCAGTTTATAACAATCTAAACTGAAGACATTCTTCGAACCATGCTAGAACAAATGACTACCTTCTTTTTCAGTGTTGTAGGCAAAAAGCCATTTCTTCAGTCCTGAACCTTAACACAGACATTATCCACCTCACACCAAAATGATCCCCCTAACACAAACATTATCCGCTTAACACAGACATTATTCACCTCACGCCGAAATGATCCCCCTAACACAAACATTATCCGCTTAACACAGATATTATCCACCTCACGCCGAAATGATCCCCCTAACACAAACATTATCCGCTTAACACAGATATTATCCACCTCACGCCGAAATGATCCCCCTAACACAAACATTATCCACTTAACACAGATATTATCCACATAACACAGACTCCTGGCTCATGAACTTCACTTGATTGATTTAGAAACACTTCAGCCAATATAGAGCGTAATGTTGAGAACTCTGCCGCTCTTGACGTAATGCAATAATATTATGGTTCCTCTTTTAGGATGTACCATGCTGAAAAGCTCCAGAACACGAATTTGGTGTTCCTCATCACTGATGCCAAGGAGACCTGTCTGTCATGTGACCCGAAACCACTGATACAGGCAGAGCAGCTGTGTATCCTTTTTGTCCTGCGACCTGCTTTGTGAAACATGCAAAACTACATTGACATGGTTTTTAGTTTTGTCTCAGTGTGGACTGAGGGCTTAAACATTTAGAGCCCGCAGTCCTCTTTGTGTGACACATGGTAGCAGACAGTAATCCGCAGGAAGAACTGAAAAAATATAATACTTTACATTTAGGAATTTAGCCAACGCTCTTATCCAGAGCGAAAGTACTGTAGTTTAGGGGTTAAAGTGCAATAAGAAATTGAGCTACCTTGCCCTAATGACAATTACTAAGAAAAGGTATGAAGACTAATACTGCAAAGGAGAAAACATGATATACAGTACTATGCAAAAGTCTTAGGCACATTTAATTCTGTAAAGGGAAGTTGCTTTCAAAAAATGAAATGAAAAGTTTCTAAATATAAAATAAAAACTATAAAGGGCAGTAAACAGTTATCCCAGACAGCGTCAATAATGTTGAGATCTATGGAGGCAAAACCATCTGTTGCAGAACTCCTTGGTCTTCTGTCGGAAAAAGAGTGTTTGGAAATATAAAATAGTTTTTTTTCTACTTACACACTAGTGAAGAAGACTAATATCAAAGACTAAATTTATGTTAAAAGGCTAGGGTGCCTGAGACTTTTGCACAGTACTGTAAATAAACAAGCATAACGAACACAAAAGCATCATAATCCAAGCAATAAACATGGAAAATAAGTATACACAAAAAATATTACATTGTTAATCCGCCCTCCCTTCCCACCACCAAGCAGTTCACTTTCATTTACAATGTGAAGGGGGGCATTTTATTTAGCTTGGCAAATTTGTGGAATGAGGGTTTGGTTAATTTTTAAATGGAATGGGGACTGCGAGACTCAAAAGCAATAGGGTCTGAGTGTGTTTGAATAAGGCCTAAGTTTTTGTTGTGTCCTGAACGGGGGGGCTTCAGCCTCAGGTCCAAATCCATGTGAACTGGCCAAGAACCCACGATACAGGAAAGGACCGGAGGTCTGTTTCGACAACGACGTCAATGTGAGTCATTTTCCCAGGAGACAATGGAGGCACCCTTCCTTGTCCTTACCAGACACAAACTCTTCTAGAACCTGACCTCGTTCTTTCGTTTAAAGGCCAAGAGAGAGAATTACTGAAAACATCTTAACGTTTCTTAACATTGTTTGTGGTTTGACTCGTAAGTCTTTGTTAATGTGCTACTATTTTCTATTTTTAAAAATGGCTGCATTTTCTTCCATCCTTCTGTATCAGTAAATAAGCATTTGCTTTCACACATTAAGACTCCAGATTCGTATTTTGTGACTCAAAACGTAAAGCTCAGTAGCTCTTTCTGTGTGAAACTGGGTGCCTGCTCGCTTTTAACTGTTCTCTGAGTGGTGTTCTACTCATGTTGCCGTTTTGGTTTATCTTCGTTTCACAACGGCGTAAAACTTTGCTTTCTTGTGACGCTCACTTCTCAACTTAACCTCAGGTGGTCTTTCCTGTCTCTCTCTCTCTCACTCTCTCTCACTCTCCTCTCTCCTCTCTCCCTCCTCGTCCCCTGTTCACATTAACTCGGCTAACTGCTTGCGGGAACGGGTTGCTGCATGACTTGCTCATTCTTTTTCTTTCACTCCTTTCTTTGTGTTCCTGTTCTCTTCCTGCTTTTTTCCCCATTTTGCTACTCACGCCGTTATTGGTAGGATGAGCCTATATGCACGGCCAGTCGTGGCCCCGCCTTGGCCTCTACTCCTCTCTTCATTTTACTGCAAGTGTTGATGTGGTGTTAAGGGTCAGTTTCATCTCTTTCTTTTCCTGTTGTGAATTCAGCCTGTGTGTGTGTGTGTGTGTGTGTGTGTGTGTGTGTGTGTGTGTGTGTGTGTGTGTGTGTGTGTGTGTGTGTGTGTGTGCGCGTGAGAGTGTGGGTGGTTGTGTGCGTGTGTGTGTCTATCTGTGCGAGCGTCTGTCTGTACGTGGTGTGTGTGTCTGTGTGTGGATTTAATCTAAAGAGCAGTTTATTTTCAGTTTATTTCAATCATCAGGATGTGTAAACGGTATAGGAAGTTTATGTATCAGGTTACAGTTCAGGAACAAAAGGTTTGTATTACTAACATAATTAAGAAAAACACATTGAACAGACAGTTTTAGGGATTTAGTGCATTGTAATCTTTAGTTTTTGTTTCATATTAACATGAATGTTCATTTACTTTAAATGTAAGTCGATTTCTCTGTTTCTGAACTCATTGGGTTGTGCCTGTGGAGTAAAGTTGTTGTAAGGTAGAATGGTGTGTCCACGCAGATATCTAAAAAGATAAAGGATAAAGACCTCCTCTTGCTTCGGCCTAGAGGAAAGATATATTTCAAGATGTAGTTTGAGATGCAGAGTTTCTAGCAGATCAGCCCTAAGAGCGCCAGAGAACAGACCTGGTCATTCTTCTGGACAGGCAGCAGGTTTGCCACAGGTTGCACTGTAACGAAGAGGGATGTACAAAGGGCGTGAATAGAAGTGCATCAACTGAGAAGTCGTTAGTCCACCTCACAGCCATGCATCTAGGCAAGAAGTTCAGCATGGACAGTATAAGGACTGTTGTAACGCAGGGATAGGTGTAGCGCAGTGCAGGGTAGGTGTGAAAAACTGTCTGTGCTGTCCTCTCTGACTGTGTCCCTGCCAACAGGAGGACTACTCTGACTGTGGTGGGGGGTCCGGATTGAGCCCGTCGCTCTGGCCTATGGTGTTCATTCAGATGGTTCTGTTCTGGCTCCTGAGTGGATCGAGACACTGCCCGTCATGACAGCCCTTACCCCAACCATCCACCCACCCAGAGCCACGGATTGAGCACCACTGAGACACATACATTTCAAGTCCTGGCAAATTTTCTTTCTGAGATTCTACATTAACATGGGGATAGAGGCAGAGGAAACAGAAAGGTTTCAGGACATTGACTGATAGTCCAAGCCCACAGCCTTGGCCTGTGGGCCTGAGGGCATTCGTTAAGGATAAATAGTTAACCATCTGAAGACAGAGGTTCCCAGCAAGCAACCGTGTGGTCTGCCTTATCCTGTAAAAGGACGGATGGGAAAAACTGCTTCATTTACATAGTGGTGTTTTTTTTTTTTTTTTTTTTTTGGGTGTTACTTCGAAGGAAAAAAAGACATCTAAATAAAATCCATGATATTATACTGCCAGACATTTGAAATGGGGGGAGGGGCGCTGCTTTTTACTGTCTTACTGTATTTTATTTTAATTTACCAGATGGTTTATTTTGAAGCAATTGTGATGGATAGTTATTGAGTAAAGCCGAAAGAAAGTCTGACCGAACCACACGCAAAACATTTAACCCACTACCGGCATATCCTGCCTCATTCTCTGTGGTGAAAATGAATAACATACTGCCAGGCAACGCCTTTAAGACTACGGCAAAGCGGCATCTCACATCGTTCATTTCGTCGGCACGTCCGATTTATATCCTGTGGAGTTTCAATTGTGCAACCCAGGCAACCCGCCTTTTAAAAAAAAAACAAAAAAAAAAAAACATTTTTATTAAAGGCTAGAGGCTGTTGATAAAAAAAACATATGTTTATGGTGATGTAGTGTTTTTTTTTTAGTAATTTATTTACTTGCGTTGGCTAATGAACAGTCTCTTTGCATGTTGCGGCATTTATTTTTGAGTTGCGTCCATTGTTTTTGATTGTAATTTAACTAGAGGGAACTTATACAGTAAGGAGTGGTTTTTCCCACTTGCGGTACTGTTTGATCCGGAGAGAATTGGAGAATACGGCATTAGTACCATTCTCTCGCTGACTCGGTCCACTTAATTTATTTAAGCGTTCACATTGGACTAGGCATGTTTTGCCCGGTGAACATCTAAAAACTCGGGATCACGGCTGGAATTTTCAGGGGAAATAGAGAAATCGTTAGAATGAGACAATGATGCGTTCAAGGCCTGAAATTCGAATTAATTGTGCGCAACAATATTTTGTTTCTGGTGCTTTTAAGTCTCATAACAGTTTAAGTTGTTGTTTCCGTTCTTTTCATTCCGGTTTCCGGTGAGTCTCCCATCGCCGAGTTTTCTAGGTTTCATTACTTCCCTTTAAAAAGACATGCCTGTTGTATTAAAATGTGTAGCTGATAAAAAAATATTCTTGCTGGGCCGTTTTTGTTATTCAATATGTAAATATGACTATTCACGGCTAAAAGGTATCCAATGGCTGTATGGTGACATTTGTTGTCTATAAACATTTAATTCCACTCAGCTACTGTTTCCATATCTGTATAAATCACTTGAGTATTTCAATTATAACAAGACGTGTCCCTAAAATTCAGATGGTTGCTTAGGGAGTTATGAGCTTTGCTTAACCCTGGGATCATGCTGAATAACGGTTTGGATTTAAAAACCTGTTTTTAAATCAGTACAGTATTAAGATTCTTTGGTATTTAACGAAACGTTAAAACGTAAAATGTTCTCAGATTTTTCTTGTCTAGATTTTAGAGACCGCCGGTTGGTGGTTGCTTCAGGACTACACTGTAGCTTTTACATCAGTATATTTATAATCAGAGCAGTCATTTTCTTTTTAAAGAGTCATGTTTTATATTGGTTTTCAATACAAAAAGTAATAAAAATGTTATCCCCGGTAAAACTAACTTTTATCAAATTAGCCCCTACAAACAAGGAAGTATAGATCACATGCACCCAAAATACAGCACAATGATAACTGCAGAAAGCACAATTTGAAGAACTTCTTTGTTTAATATTGCATGCGATCTGCATGGTTTTTCATTATTGTATTACTACATAATACAATATAGAATATAGCTTTTTTTCCAGAAAGGGGGTGTGGAAATGTGAAACATTAACTGTTCATTTCTTGCTTTGAAAATTACTTCCAGCCAGCAAAGGTTAAAACAGGCCTTACAGTAAGAGTCATTGGTTGTTATACCCTTTTGTCCAAACGCAAACATTTCAGATTCCCCAAATTTAGTGCCATCTACGCTGTGTTCAAGGAAACCAAAAATAAAATTAAACGAGTAGGATTCCATAAGGGCAGATTTTGATTACATTCAAACTTTACTGCATGATGTGAAGGATGGTGGGTCAACACTATTGTACTAATATATAGGTGTTGCACAGTGAAAATTATATATAAGACCTGGGGGGGATTAAATACCCCACTAAGCAAGCACACCTACTGTGCCCTAATGGGCTTCAATTGTATCAAAGGAACATTTTTATTTATTTATTTATTTTATTTTTTAAAAAGAAGCTTTTTCTTGTTGCTCTAAGTTCAGAAATCAGATGCTGTCGCTTTGGGATCCAGTTTTGCACTGTGGTTGAAAGTGTTTTGATGCCGTTGATTCTTTGTGCAGATTGTCCCGGTTGCGTTTTTTTTTTTTTTCCCTCCCGAATAATCGAGGTTGCTTGGTGTGTGTTTGTGAGCGGAGGCTGCCTCGCCAAGCCCGTCGCCAACGGGCCAGACTGCCGATCTCCTCTGATTGTGCTTTAATACATTACACTTTTGTGGAACTTGACTAGCCTAAATTAAATTTTGTATAAATTTGTACAATAATGTTATTTAACAGAAAAAAGGGATACTGTTTATAATCCTATACATGTGTTACTTCTTGTGCAAATACAGTATATTCAGAATAAAAGTTTTATCATTATTGTGTGTTGAATGTGCTTTTATCTGGCAAACTCGTTACTAACTTCCAAGTTCTGGATAAAATCCCAGGAGGTTTACTAACTCCTGTCCAGTTCACTGTCAGCTCTTGGTTTGGAAAAGGCTGATGCATGATTGTGCCCATTTATTCCTCAACACAGGCTCCCACAAATGTGTGAGAAAGATTTAAATTGCCCCTGTGTGTAAAAAAAGAAAAAAGTAAAAAGTTCTCGGCTGTGACTCACCTTGGGAACTGCGACCGTAACCTTCCTTTTTTTGTCTTAGAAAAAGGAAAATACTCAAAAAAAGTTCAACCAAGTTTCAAGTTGAGGAAAGACTTTAAACTTGCTGTAACTACTGCACGTGGCTCCCATAGACATATTAATTTATGCATTAAACATTTTAGGTTCTGGGGGCATTTCGGATTGGACCTTTTACACAGTCCTGGTGATAAAACCGTATTTCATTATATATTCAGTTATTGTAAGGTTTATGTGTATATAGACTGAGACAGACATGAACAGAGAAAGATGTAATTTAATATTATTGGACTTTTTTTTACCTTTTTCATACAGATATAAACTTTTAAACTGTGAAAACGACGTTTGTGGTGTAATAATGGCAATAATATGAAATTACATCTTTCTCAAAGGCCAGTTTCAGGAAACTGGCTGTAATTATGACAGCAAAAGGATTATTAAATATGCCAGTCTTTATTAACAGTGTTTTATGTGTTTTTTAACTATTACGGATTTAAAAACTACACTAAGAAATATTATGAGTTACAGTCCACTGCCAGGAGTACCAACATGTGTTGTACAGTCAATTCAATGTAAAAAATTTTTTTTTTTTAATAAAAAAATAAATATATACTTTTTGCATGAGCCCGACAGCTTTCAGCTTCTGTTTGGCCAATTCAAGCTTTTTATTGAGTTTGATCTTGGCTTTCACAATCGGATTACACCCCTTACAAATGTCCAAAATGGACATTTTCCATATATTGTTTCAAAGGAAATTCTTCAACCTCTTTCATCATAGTGGTTTATATAATGGCATGCGAAGTTTCTGCAAGAATAATGTCCATAATGCAGACAAGGGCCTTTGACATACACCCGAGGCATAGACAGAAACCATCTCAAGCTCTACAGAGCCGGGGCAAGAATGCCCACACAAGAAGCTGGCAAATGACAAGGCCCTTGGGGTTAATGGGAGCATGAAGAAGTTATTTCCTGTTTCTTTCTTTTTTTGGTGAGCACTCTTGCTGATGCTGAGCCATCGAGGACTCATCTAAATGCTCCAAGCTTTTAATGTCGAAAATGTTTTAAATTACATTGCTTGTACCAGTTTTGTAATGAGGGAATCCGTGTCAGTTCACCACGAAATCCCCTTGGCTGCTGTTGAAGGGCTGTTTAGAAGGACAGGAACAGGCGTTCCGATCTTTTCACATGAGAAAGACCAGATGTTTGTCTTCCTGGTCCCGCTCTCGTCGGCCACACAAGAATGGTTATGTTTTCTGCCGTGGGTATTTTCTTGATGGTTATCTGTCCATCCGGCTGGTGCCTTGGAGAAGAGTCCGCGCAGAGTCAGAGCCCATGACCTCGGGGCAGTGAAAAGGGATACCCTTGTCAGCAGGAAATCGCCTCTGCCCTATCACATCTTTTGGTGTTTCATCACATGCCAGTCAAATAATAAATAACAGGGCCACAAGAGCTAGCCCTTTCAACTAATTTCTCTTAGTTGGGATCTGTTGAAATACATACTACATAATGATACTTTAAATTCCAAAGTGAAATAACCTTAAACACTAAAATGAAACTGTGATTACATTATTGTATACACAAGTATTTTTTAAACTTTTATACCTGAGATTCATACACAATTTGTTGATTTAAGTAAAGGTGAGAGCTTTGCAGATATATATATATATATATATATATATATATATATATACTGAGCCATGGGGAGCAGAAAAGAGCAGAAAAGAACTGTCAAAATACCTGCGTAACAAGGTAATGGAACTTTATAAAGATGGAAAAGGACATAAAAAGGTCAGGTAGACCAAGAAAGATTTCAGCCACAACAGCCAGAAGAATTGTTTGGGGTACAAAGAAAAACCCACAGGTAACCTCAGGAGAAATACAGGCTGCTCTGGAAAAAGACGGTGTGGTTGTCTCAAAGAGCACAATACGACGATACTTGAATAAAAATGAGCTGCATGGTCGTATTGCCAGAAAGAAGCTTTTACTGCGCCAATGCCACAAAAAACACTCTGTTACAATATGCCTGACAACACCTTGACACACCTCACAGCTTCTGGCACACTGTAATTTGGAGTGACGAGACCAAAATAGAGCTTTATGGTCACAACCATAAGCGCTATGTTTGGAGAGGGGTCAAGAAGGCCTACAGTGAAAAGAATACCATCTCCACTTTGAAGCATGGTGGTGGCTCACTGATGTTTTGGTATGTGAGCTCTAAAGGCACGGGGGATCTTGTGAAAATTGATGGCAAGATGACATGCAGCATGTTATCAGAAATTCCTGGCATACAAGTTGCATTCTTCTGGACTAAAGCTGCGCATGGGACGCTCTTGGACTTTCCAGCACGACAATGACCCTAAGCACAAGGCCAAGTTGACCCTCCAGTGGTTACAGCAGAAAAAGGTGAAGGTTCTGGAGTGGTCATCACAGTCTCCTGACCTTAATATCATCTAGCCACTCTGGGGAGATCTCAAACATGTGGTTTGAGTGGCAAGACGACCAAAGACTTTGCATGACCTGGAGGCATTTTGCTAAGACGAATGGGCAGCTATACCACCTGCAAGAATGTGGGGCCTCATAGACAACTATTACAAAAGACTGCATGCTGTCATTGATGCTAAAGAGGGCAATACACCGTATTAAGAACTAAGGGTATGCAGACTTTTGAACAGGGGTCATTTAATTTTTTTCTTTGTTGCCATGTTTTGTTTTCTGATTGTGCCGTTCTGTTATAACCTACAGTTGAATATGAATCCCATGAGAAATGGGATCAGCTCACTGTTTTCTTTAAAAATGGTACATGTATTACCAATTCTCCAAGGGTATGCACTTTTGAGCACAACTGTACATTAATACAGTGAAAATAAAAAACTCAAGCAAGGGAGTGGGTTTTATGTCATTGGGTAGTAACATTTGCATTAGACCTGACCAAAGAGTGAATAGCTACGTGGATACTGCCTGTCCACACAGTACAGCCTTCAACGTTCTTTCTCTGAACTCTAAGTCTCCCAAACTGGCAAGGACTCCAGGCGACTACTGGACACCTCCCCTTTCATAGTATCTGAACTGGTAAGCCCCTAAAATTGGCTTTCCCTGGACAGTGACTGGGGTTTCAAATTACCTGCCATGAGGACCACTCTTTCGCACCTCTTTTTGGGAGGAATCCCATCACTAAACTTTCCTTCAAGGCCACACATCTGCGAGAAGAACTTGTTAAACACCTGTGCCCCTTTCTTCATTCACACCGAAAGAGAGCTGTGAAAGGAAGACACAAAGACCACTGAGACGGCAGATAGAGACACAAGGATGGAGTTAAAACGAAAGTTACACAAAAGCGTAAAAAAAGATACTCCCTTCTACATATGCTTCTCAGTTTCTAAGAAAAACATTTTTCAATTATGGATTACGCCGGATTAAACAGACAATGGCTTGTTATTTTCAAGAAAATAGTCACCCTTAAGGCCCGTTCACACGATATGCGAATATGACCATACGCGACTCAAGGTCTGGCGCAGGTTTGCTAGCCTCCAGAGAATACAAGAGACGACGACCGAGAGCAGACGTTATGTACGCTAGCTACTTAGCAATTGATGTGGCATCGTGCTTACTTTATTGTGACCAACAAAGTAAGGGGAATCCATAAAATATATCCCTGATGTCCCCAGTAAACACAGCTTCTGTGTCCTGAAATCTTTAAATCTTTTTTCTAGTACTATTCTGAACCGATATAAAGCGAAATGTTCACACTAGTATTGATCGTTAAAAATTTGACCATTGTATAATTCCATACAGAAACCTAAAAAAAAAAAAATTGATACGGTACATTGTTTTGCATCTATAAACAGCCTTTCATCTAAACATATCTTAGAAATGCAATTGTTGTTTATTTTATTTTTTTAAATACATTTTATGTTATAGGTGTATTCGTCTTGATAACATGTGCCCTATGTAATTCCTCCAGGTATTCTATTGTAACTATTAGCTTGTTTAATTAGTTTTGTTCTTCAATAAAGCATTAAAAAACAGCTACTTAGCCGTTGGGACAAGCTTGTAAAAAAATACAACCACCCTAGCAAATGCATTTGTTGACATACCGCCATGCTACGGCTTTTTTAGTTAAGATACTGTACAGTCAAACTTTTGTTGTACAATACAGGGAGCTCATTAACGCAGAGAATTGGCCTTTCGTTAATGCCCTCCGCCATGTTGCCAAGGCAAAGACACACCTGTAAATCTATTGGTTGCCGCCTCGAGTTCAGTATTACCGCGAGGTCAAAAAACAATGGAAAACAATGGTCTGTACGCCGCGGTACGAATTTCCGCGTGTCATGTGAACGTGACTTAACGGCATTAGTAATAATAAAAAAGAACTCGCAAATCAAAAAAGAAGCAAAATATGTGTTATAATTATTGAAATTAATCGCGTTAATTAGAAAGTGGGCGTAACGGTTAATACCTCGTTAACTATTCAATTGATTCACATTGGGACCGCTCCGGTACTCTTTTTTTTTTTTTTTTTTTACCACTACACCAATGATTAAATTATGTTTTCAAGTATTTAACCACCCTGAACATAATACAGGGTTATTTAATCTAATTACCTTAGAGAAACCTTGTCAAACGGTTATGAAAATGTCAACCGGTTTTAATATAACTTATTCATCATGAAGTGTCTACCAAAGCAGAGTTCTTTTGTGTCGAACACCCCCATTTTATTGCAATTTGGTAGTTTCCTTAGCATGTGATGAGAGTCTTAAATTCATTGTAAATGCCACAGCACTTTCTTTCATCCTAGCAGCACCAAGTCACGGACAGAAACAGTTTCAGCAGACTGCCGAAGAATGTGGTGTGGAGGGGAGGACCTGACCCCTGGCATCATTTTAACCGCTCTTTCACACTGAACACCAAGATTTAATTTTAGTCCAGTGTCACAATTTAATTTTCTGATATCTTGGTCAATTACAACTGGCTTATCCCTGTGTCTGGTCATTGCATTGCAAAACACTATGAAACGAATGAGACCTATGGGAAAAAAAGGGCCCTCAAATTTTATTTTGAATCAGACACATTTTGCAAGTTACAATGTGAATTAATTAATTTGAAAGTTAAGTTATAGAGACAAAATACAGAACACCGGGTGTTCTTTAAAAAACAATCTTCTGTATGAAACAGATAAATAAACTGATAACATGATACAACGCTGGATTGTCAAGTCTTATTTCTGACATGAAAATATGTCTTGCTTTCAAGTTTAGAAACAAATATGGCTAAAATTATTCAGGAGTGCACCTCTAAAATCACCTCTAAACGTGTCCCGTTTAAGGTTACCGTCAAGTCTATGAGACCAATGAGAACTTCAAGAACAGTATAACTTACATTTGGGTAGGTCCCACAAGTTTTTTTTTGTTTTTTTTTTTACCAACAAGAAAGTTTATTTATTGTTTATTTTTTTTCTCCAATGGATTTTTTTCATAAATCAGGTTTCACAAATAGTTTTTGTATTTTCTCCACAATTTGGTTTCACCAGTTGTGCTTATGTATCTTTCCACCAGACACTTTTGCACCCTGCATGCCACATAACCCGCACAAGATGTTCAGGTCAGACTGAAGGAGAGGCATGTACCCTCTCAGCAACAATGCCAGCCTACAGACGCCTGGGAGGCCTATCGGAGATGACGGTTAGTGACAAACCTAGAGAAGCCCTGATGATTACACCCATCCCAGAATGTGGTCCCTCCAGAAAGTGACGTTACTCAAATCTGCAGCCATACTGTACACAATGTGCTTTGATCCAGTGTCGTATGTCATAGGTTTCCAGGTCATTTCGCCATTCCCATAATGTGGATGATGAACTGTAGTGTATTTAACAGGCGTTTTAATGTTAATTTAACCAATATACATGTATGTCTGTTTTTTGGGTTTATTACTGGCCAACCATCCAGAATTGTACATCTAATTAGCTAGCCTGCTATTTCACTTGCTATAATATAATCACATGTGCCATTGATAGTGTGATTTAACCTAATTAATAATAATTAGTACTTACAGAAATAATCTCAATCCTAAGCAATGGTTATAATGTAGTTCCTGCAAAAATTACGCACTCACAGTTCCAAATGTATCCGCAGATTTGGTAATGTAATTGTATTCAAGGCAGATCATTGCTGAATGGAATATGGTCAATGAAATAATTATAATATCTGTGCCATTTCATTTCGAATTGGTGAGAATGCCTCATTGGATATGATCTAGTCCACTCAACTACAGTCAAGCTGGGACTCTATCCACTCTCAAGTCAGAATGAATCGGAGAAGGTTCTCTTTACCTCCAATAGCAATACCAAGTCTAGAAGGACATTTTTCCATTCAGAAAATCCTGGGTGCATGTCAACATTTGTTATGTTACATCAAGGGTCAATGGGTTGCGTTGACCTCCACTAAATCTCAACTTTTGAAGAACGTTCCTTTGGTGAACAGCAGTAACAATAGAAAAAAAAACAAATGCAGTCCTGTTGGCTAACGTTATCATGTTTGAGTGTTGCCCTGGGGGGTCATTCATAAAAATAAAAATAAACTATCATACATAAAACATATGTATCTGTGACGGTTTCTCTTTATGCTTGTAATCGCTTAAGTAACATCTTTACATTTGTATCCTTTTAATCTACTCATCCTGGGCTTCTATCCTTTGTACCGACAATGTCGGTAGGAGGGACAGAAAAAAAAATGACCAATCAGTGAGTTTACTTTACTTTCCTTGTGGCTTGTATCCAGGAAGTAAAAATTAAAAGCTGCAGATTAAAAAGTTTTTAAATTCTTTTAAAATACCAAGATTATGGATTGGACAGAACAAAACGCGGTGAGTCAGAGTTTACAGTTATTGTTCATTTCCATTGTTAGAGTTAATAATAAGTGATTTCGTTGTCATAAAAAAAATAGCATTACTAGTTCTGTAGTAAGGTAGCTAGCTAGCTACATTTTGGAGGTACATTTCAGTGAAAAATTTTAAAGCGTTCGTGTTAAATCGAATTACTATATCATTTAATTTAATAGACAATTACATTGTGTTTTTGTGTTTGTTTTTTTGTTATATTAATGTAATCCAGAGTCGTAAATTTGGATTGATGTGTGTTGGCTCGCTAGGCAGTTTGCTGAAAATATATTGCGCGCCACGTTGTGTTCCCCTGCGACTTGACCCGTTTAGAGAACCCTTGGTGTACACCCAGCTAATCACTGTAGCAGCACCACATTACCATTGGTTTATGATTATTTGGAAACTTAATGCTAAATGTCAATTTAAGGATTGCAACTGGGCTATTATAACTTAGAACGCTGCCGTTTATTGCTGTCCAATTAGTTAAAACTTTGTGTGTGACGTTAACCTACCTGGCCACCTCTCATTCAGTAGGATGCTGTAAGAAGAATACGTTCTCAGTGTATTGGGGATGACACAAACGTATTGTATGGGTAAAATTACTAAACTGAAGCAGCCAATCTTTCAATGTGTGTCAAGGGGTTGCAGGCAAACCATTAATCTTGCAATGAATCACAGAATTTGGGGGGGGGGGGGGGGTCTCATTCAAACGGCAATCGTAATTTTTCAAACCAATAATTAACAGTGTCAAACTCAAAGCCACCTGGACAACCATAACCACGGGCAT
>JAOYSI010072400.1:0-21580 GCA_025775065.1 Hiodon alosoides
TTGAAAACATGCCGGGAAATTCTTAAGGAGAAATTGACGCCGTCTGTGCTTGCTACACAAAACGTTTAAAGTAAACTCTAAACTGCATCGCCACATTTAAAGTTAATTTAAACTAAACATTACTATTTTCACTACTAACCCTAAACCTACCATATTATTTTTTCACTAACACTACCACCACTCTGGCATACAGTATCCGTTAGTTTGAATAAAATAATTTTGTTTCTCAGAGACCCACAGCTTTGACACACACCTCTGAACATTGTGATTTTGTATAGTCAAACCATCCATGACAGAAACCACAATATACACCAAGAGACCCCACTCCAACTTTCAGTGACTCTCTTCTGGAAAACCCTCCTTCCCTGTAGACTACACAACACCGATTATAATACTAATGGTAATGAGCTCCTCTTGCATTCATTTACACTGATTTATTTTTATTTAATATGTGCTGCTGAGTAAAAAGACTGATTTAACAAAACCTTTTCGATATTATCCATATAGTTTTCACGATAGGAAATGAAAAGGTATTATAATATTTAATAGCTATATAAATTAATGAACCGGTTTGCTCACATTTTATAATCAGAATGTTTACGGTGCAAGTAAATTTAAAACGTTTACTAGGATCAATACCATAAGAAGAGTGGGCTTATTACTAATTAAAGATCATTCATTATGTCCTAAAAGGGCAGATTTAAATGAGATGTGTGTATGTAAATGGTAATCGAGACCTTCTCATATTACAATAGCAGCATTTAGGAGAATATCGTTAAGGATCAAACTAGTTTTTGTTTTGTTTTTTTAACCATTTGTATCCCCCTAAACCTGAATTTTCTTATAGAAGTCAATAGCATGTCAAAATGTTTAACCATACAAGCAACTGCAGTGGCTGATTTTTAATATAGTCAAACGCAACCACGTCAATCATTTTGAAAAGCTAAATTAATTTTTTTGTATTTGGAAATAATTATAAAACATTATCGCAATAAAGTATATGTTGACTACCGCATTCGACTTCGTTAGAGAATTACGAATTAAATACACTGGAAAATCTCTGCATGTTACACGTTTCTAACTAGGTTCTGCTAAACACAAAATTACAACTTGTTCAACAATAAAATCAGTCATTTGTATTGGTATAAGTGTTGTATCGCTGCTTTTGTTAACATCGCAGCAGTACTTGTTCTCGAAACGATATTCGAAATTGCCAAACATAGTTACAGTGTGGAAAAGTTGTAGGCTATTCATAATCAAATTACAAAACAAAACAATTTGTATTGGATCAAACTCGTCAGTAAGCTAATATTATTTTCAAAGCCGTGACAAAGATTTTTCCGCACCAGTGGTTTTAGAAAAAAACATGCATCTTACCTAGTGGAAAATAACGTTCATCCAACTCTCTCTGAACACCTGGGGATTTCGACCTGCAAACCTGGTATTACCACTCATATAAAACGACAGCTATTAGTGCTGATGTTCAGAAGAGATAGGAGGCATCAAATTACGATTAACTCATTCGACTATTAATCGTATTATTTTGTAATATTATGTTATTCTAGGCAGGTCAATTTATCCAGTTGGAACTTTCGCCCCTTCCTCTCGACAGGAAACCGGGTAGGGGGAGAAAGACTGCTCTCGAAGTTAAAACATTCTCTGCGTCACTCTACTCACCACAACTTGCCCGAGGCAATTATATTGTATCGCCTACAGAAATGGGGGTATTAGTCGGCAGTGGATCTGTAAAATTGTAAAATCTCAATTCATATGCCTAGTTAGCCTATTTAATGATAGGGCTCATACAACGTTTGTAATAAATGCGTTACTTACCTCGGATTTTATACGGTCCAATGAATTCGATTTAGCTAATAACTAATTTTAAGAGAGTATGTTTAGAACCTACTCCGTCGTTCTACGTTTAAAAAGGAAACGTTATCCTCGGCAGTTACTTCAAAATGCTGATATAGGCCTTTACTGGACTTGTCATTAGCCTATATGATAAACGACACTTCCTATTCAAAATGTCACTTTGCAAAAACAACTCAGAAAGCAAAACAAAAAACAAACATTTCGACGTTTTCCCTAAACGGGAGGTAAATCAGAAATTATATAAACTATATTTCTAACTATATGGTTAATCACAAAAACAGTTATACAAATGATTAAGACTAAACTTATGGGAAACCACCTATTGAATCAAACAGTGAATGGATTAAAAAAAAAAAAGTTTAGGGGATTTTAAACTTAAATCCATGTTAATGTGCTTTAATTTGATTTCCTGGATGACATGTTTCTTAAGCTGTCCCCAGTCTCTGCCCCACACTTAGCTGTGCTTTTCTGTCAAGTGAGTATTTATGAGCAACTTCTAATGACAGAAAATTAATGTATGTAGCCATCTGTCATTTATTTAAGCAATTACTCTGTGCCTAGTTCCAGTTAAATGCATTTCACCAGCAGTAAGGGGAAAGGACCAAAATGAAGGTAACAGAAGAGAATCCAATGACAAATGCTGACAGGATGCTCTTATCCATGTGGACTCTCAATACATGTTCCTTTGTGGCCTACAATCCAGTCTTGTCTACATATGATTTTCAGAGCCACACCATTCCTAAAGTCTGCAACTTTTGAATGATTTGTGGAACAAACTGGGACGATATATAGCATTTAGAAACCAGGGAGGAGGCACGTCCTTGCCTCGGCTTCATGGTAGGATTTGGGCCAAATCCCATCAGCCATTATCTGCAATCTTTTTATTTTTCATTCAGTGGTGACCACATTCTATACACTTTTGACTGAATTTTCACTACAGAGCCCCAGATGACGATAAATTGTAAACACGATGAGATTAAAATGCTGTACGATTTTGAAAAATTGTTATTTTGATGACGATTGCACTTTGCTACCATGCTTAAGTGACAGACAGAAACCCCCTTCTAATGGCCTCTTAAAATAGCTAGTTAAGCAGTTTAAACTGCTGAGTGCAGATCAGACCAGAAGTCAAATTCTAAAAGATTTAAGGATATCAAGATCTTGATACAATTCTGAATGCATGAAACAATTCATTTTCAAAATGTTTAAAATGTTAACATGAATGATAAATCACTATTGCATATTTTCTCATATGCATAATATGAATAGAATGTATTCCGGTTTGAATTTTTTTTAATGCATTTTATATTTCATATCATAGCAAAGTGGTTTATTCCTACAGTTTCAGACCTTTGACTGTTCACAGTAAGTTATGCTGTTATTTAAGCGAAAGTATGTTTTAGAACTAAATTCCTGAATCAACCAGCTATGAGGCACATTCCTAGCAGGAATGACCAAACTGTCTCTATGGTGATAGTGATGCCTCCAGAGATCTGGGCAGTGTGCCAGTCACTCACTGCGAGGCAGTTGGCAGTGCGAATAAACACAAAATACCAGCAAACCAATATTCAATGGAATTTCCAAAAGTTTCCCAGTGTCTGAATGTACTAATTCTAATAACAGAACCTGACCAGGCATGCACTTAATTAGGAACCCAATGTTCAACAATACAAACAAAACATGTCTCCTCCTTGTTAAAACTAACTGCCTTAATATTGCACTGGTGTAATTTATTTTTGATAAACAACCTCAAAACATACAAGACTCTTACCAATAGACCTATTCGTTTTTGATCTGATAACTTTCTGGAATCATCTTCATCAACAATGAAGTCTCGCCCGTTAACATCGGTAATAATCATGCCGCTTTTCACATTACACGGGTAACCTTAATGGTATGGGAATGAAACTCTGCACAGCAGAGGTCACATATCTGCCTTTTCAAAATACACACACAGGCCCACTATGACACATACACGGGAGGTCACAGATACGCACAAAAGCATATAAAGGGTCTGTATGGTGCAGAGAGAACGCATTCGCTCATGCATCGCCTTTATTTAGGAATCTTTTGACAACTTACAAAAATTGGAGAAAATCACAGAAAATGGATTCTTAAAAAAAAACAAAAGCAGAACCTTGACAGAAAGCATCCTACGGGGGAAGAACAGACTAGCAAATGCATGAGCCATTCTCCCATCTGTAAACAAATAACAGCATTAATGCTTCAAACCATTTACCATCCCCTGGGCAGTCAACTGTCTCTAAAAAATGACACTAGAATCTCTACCCTCCTAATCAAAAACATGAAGTAGTCAAAGGTTCCTTGCATTCCCCAGAAAGTGCACAAGGAGTAAGATTTAGCTGTATCCATTTCTGAGCAGAAACACAGCAGTAATCAAAACAACAAAGCCGTGAGGCAACAACTTGTTTTCGGGAGAAAACGTGAACTTGCAGGCCTTGGGAGTGACAAAACAATACACATAAAAACAGAAGTTATAGACACCCCAAACATTCCTCAAACACCCTTTTACAAACTATTGTTGGCCAGCTGTACTTAAAAATGTATTTCCCTCATTAAAATTAGGTTTAGTTTAGAAAATGACAAATTCCCAACGGTGTTGTGTCATTTCAAATAATTCCCCAATCACTCTAAGCCAGCTCTGCCCCATGGGCGAATACTACAAACACTTCACTTAGGGAAAGCAGTTCATTTATAAACAAAAGAAATGTATCTTGGTTCTTATAGATATTATGAGACTTATCATTAGGGAACTGAAGCGTTTTATAGGATTAATTTTGTTTTATTATATCCCTTATTAGCAGGCATACCAACAATTAGGAGCATTAGTAGAGTCCAGAAGCATATTGAACTCTTTCTCCACAGCACCAGTTAAGACCAAGGCCCAAGATTACAAACCTCCACAAAAGAATGCATGGTTGGGGGGGTGTCATAAATCATTGCTTAGGATTCAAATTAAAGATTAGTTTCTTGAGGCGGGAAAAAGAAAGTCCCCTTCTCACAAAAGGGGAAAAAAAACGCAAAAACAGTATCTTTATTCCAGTAAAGTCCAGGAAGGGGCCAGGGGTCACCCCTATATTGCCTCAGTGAGTGACAGGGAGAGTTGTAGGGCATGATACAGAAATCCTCAGAAGTGGCGTTGGCTGGAGAGTAAGAGTAAGGGAGGGCATATAACGTCCCATTAAATGTAGAACTGGTGTAGGGCCAGTTGGTCCATGAAGGGGCGCACCAGGTTGTCCGTAGCAAAGTAGAAGACCAGGCCAAAGGTAATGGAGATTGGCAGAGCAGGCAGGGCTTTCTTAAAGATGGCCAGGAGAAGCAGGGTCAGACACAGGCCCTGTAAGGTGGGTGGGAAGATTGAAGAGGGTAATAAAAGGTTATTACTAATTCAAGAACTAAAAGTCGGTTAATAACAATAATCAATGAGCCCGAAAAAACCTACTAGAGTGGAGTTCAGGGGACAAGTGAGAGCATAAGGGGTGAAATTACTGGGGTGATCCGATGTGGAGTGTGGCGGAGAAGTCAGACAAGTGCTGGTGTAATGGTAAGCATATTACTCACGATTAGAATGGCCACAAAGCAGGCCAGTGTGGTGTTCCAATCTCCGCTCGCCGCAGCCGAAGCCTTCCCCACCAGCATGCTATAGAAGATGAAGTCTCCCAAGCCCAGCTTCACACCCCCTGGGAGCGCACAACAGGAAATGTTCAAGACCTTCTTGATCAGGGTAGGGATACATTTTCACTCATGATCTGGGGACACTTGTGAATTGTGACGTCAGAAACACAAAGCTGTACTCATGACAGAAACAGTGACCACTGAAAATACTTCATGAAGTAAATCGACCTATTCTAATAGTTGTATGGATATGGTTACCAAGCTAAAGAGTGGAGAGAGCTGATAAATGTTGACAAGTTACAAAAAACAGACTGAGCATTTAAGGTAGTAACGTCATCCTGATGAAAGACTTGATTTCCTTATTTTAGCTAATTCAACACACTACTAAACTTACTAAAAGATTAGATTAAACAGAATTTAACAAACCAGAATATAGGGTTTAATTAGACAATCAACCTTAATTGGGTCATCTGGTTGAACTGCTCCATTGAAAACAACACATGGAAATAGAGTCAAAGAAGCTAAATTCTCTAGTAACCCAGTTTCAGGATTTTAAGTTAGCAAATCTGATTCTCAGGTTGATTGACAGCTCGACAACCCATCATTTTGTATTCATTCTGTATTTTTGATTATAATTAAGTAAGTTGACGCCAACTTGGATATGTTGAAAAATGTATGAGAAAATGCATAACATCTTCATGTAAATAAAAGACAACTATACAAAATACTGTCCATCACTCACTCTCTTCATCGTCATCTGGGGGTGGGCGTGCTGAGGGCAACTGTTGGATCTCTCGTCTGGTCTCATCAGTGGATTGCAGAGGGCCCAGCTGGTGCTCCTGTTGCCCTACCCAGGTCGACGTAAAGCCCCCGTCATCTTCCCCCTGCTGGGCTTGGCCAACTGCTGTGAATGCAGAGGATCATTAATCACCAGAACCGAGGACAACCCAGCAGCTGCTCAAGGGTTTTGGTAAACTGGCTCATTCATACCCTTCACTTGTGGGTGTTATTATTTACTTGAAAAAGAATCTGGAGAAGCTTAAGTATTGCATCGTATTCATTGTTTGACTGGGGTGCCGTGTTGTGAGACTCACCCGGGCTCTCAGGCACAATAGAGCTGGGAGTGTTGTTTTTCCGGGTCTCCCCACTGTCTGCCATGCCCACCAGCCATACCATGGTAGCTGAAAAGAGAGTCAATCCCCAGTCAGCTCAAAGTAGAGTAGGAACCACTGTGAGAGTGGAGTGTGTGTGTGTGTGTGTGTGTGTATGTGTGTGGGACTCACTCACAGGAATAGATTAGAGCGGGAAAGATGGGCTCATTCCTTTCCTGTGCCGTCTCCACCAAAATGCGCAACGGACCCTTGGGACACAGCACCGCAAGCAGGTCTAGAGTGGAGAAAGAAGATGAGATGAGACTTAGAACAGTAATGAACCTGGACATCTGGTCGATAGGAAGGAGGTACTTTGATTACAGAGTGACAGAAACGCATAACTGCATTCAAACTGAATTTTAAATTCTGATCTAAAACTAACCAATATAAATGCTTTCTATTAAATGAAGAGAAAAATATATCAATAAAAAAAATTTTATTTTTAAAAAGAACAACTGGTTTTGTTCAGTTATTAATCATCCTTTTGCCTATGAGTCTATGAGCATTCGGTCATTGAAGTCCCCCAAGCCACCCCTCTCACCGTATACAGAGATGACAGCCAGTATGAGCCAGGCAGTCCATTCGGGCAGATACTTGATGAAGACAAGGGCCATGAGGGCACTGATCATAATAAGGTAGGCCTGCTGGAGACGCAGTGGGCCCTTCCAGTGGATACAGATCATCCCCACCACACCGAAGTTCCAGATGATCAACGCCAACGTGATGTAGTCCATGGCCACATTGTAAGTCTTAAAAACTTCTCTGTCCGACAAAGACAACAATCCCACCATCTTAATTCTAAGCAATTCAAACACTGTGTGTTTCACTGGTGAGAGCTTTTGTATATGGGTGAGAATACTGAACACTGATACTGCATTGATAATATGACAGCACCGAGATGAGTGACAACTAAATACGATCTCTACATGCAGCATGATGGTGTTATGGGGTTCATTCCACACGGAATGTTAACCCATTTCATTCATTCAAATTTTGCATTTGAAAGAAACAACCCATTTTAGCAAAAATATTATTGAATAAGCCCTGATGACTATTTCCTGCGACCACTCGTTGTCCCCCTCATAAACATCATCATCATCGTTTCCCTTTCGGTATGTTAATATCAGTAGGGTTTCCTTAATAGCTTTCGTGCATGCCAACATTGGGCACATTTCCACCTCCGGACAGCCACGAAAAAAAGTACATATTAAATATTTAATGTACATCCATAAAATGTACATCCATGAATACACAGTGATTAAAGTCAATAAAGAGCATTTTCAAGGTTTATTGATTTTTTTTTGTGCTGATTATTCTCTGAACTATAAATACATTTTAAAAACATATTTTGGATTGAAGGTTTGTGCCTGGTGAAGCACACATGGGAAAAAACAGGTCATACATTGGTTTCCTGTCATCACCAATATTGTCATTAAATGCCAATCTCATGACAAGTTTTTAGTAGAACATTACCCTTTACATCAGCATGATTTAAAAAAAATAAACAAATTGCATTATTGACTACACAATTGTCACATTGTGATAATATCCAAAACAGATCTTCACTATTAGAACAGAGCAGAATTCACAGATACCCCACTCAATGGGAATCTACAGTACCCAGGTGACCTGCCCACTCCTATACAGAAATGATTCCAACCCAGTGGGGACTTTTAGCTAGCAGCTACATTTAACAACAGCTCCACCTCTGATTTTAATGACACGTCCTTTTCATAAAGCAGTACTTCTGTCCGTTCATATGGACTACTCTCTTTCTTTCACATAAGATACTTATTAAAGTGCAGTGAGATCCAGCCATTAACTTCAATTATCAAAATACAATGATAAAGATCAGTAACACGCTAGTGATTTGAATGCATGAAATAGAGTTGCAGGAATGCAAACATGACTGTATTTAGAGCTCCTTTTCCTGCACCAGAAGCTAGACTTTAGTATAAAAGTAAATAAGACTTTTATAACTATAACAAAGTACATAGATCTGATCATTACATATACCAAGGCAATGTATTACATGCAAATGTACATAGAGGATGTTAAGAGTTTCAAACACTGAAATCAATACAGTACTGGAACCTCAAGGCAACTCACCCCAGGTAAATGAAGGAGAAGAAGAAGAGCAGCAGCAGGGACGAGATGAAGAGCCAACCATGAATCACCTGGACAGGTAACAGAGATCAGTTACAACCCAGGGGGAGTATGGGGAGAAATGACGCTAAGAATATCACTTATAAATAATGAGTCTTGTGCAAGGCCACATGTAAGCATGTCAAATATTTTTCATACATGCTCATGTTCTTCTTTTCCAAGATAGTGTCATTACAACCACAAATACCCTTTTAAACCACCTTTGGTTTTCTTTTGCATTAATTGGCCATATTAGCAGCTAATTTTTTTTGACTACAGAGTATTTGAGACAGTGCAGCAAAGCACTCAATTGTGCCTATTGATTATGTATATACTGGACACAGATCAGTGGTCATATTAGCTCTATATTTACTGTATCTCTCCTTTTGGGGAAAATATTATATTTTATTTTAGATATACGCAGATGACTAGTTTAATTATATTAGATGTTAATACAGTTCTGTATGACCTTCTAGCACAATAACTAGAATGCTACTGGAACTCCAGAACTGGACTGGGTAGGACAGATTAACCTATGCGCATACGAGCAAAACGGCCACAACACAATGGAGCTTTGAAAGGGCATTTCCCAAGGGAGCCTCAAGTTGCAGCATTCCAGATCTCAGAATTGGCATGGCACAGGCTGCAGACGAAGTACTGTTTAAAAACTGACATCCAATAAAAGCATGAAAAGACATGTCGGCGTTTACATAGCAGGCTATATAGCTTAGTCTGAACTGGAGACCTCACTTTAAAAGCTAACACGGTAACCGTTAGCTTATTCTCTCCGCAAGCTTATCAACTGCTAACTGCGAGTGCAGGGCCAGCTAAACATGGACATTCCGGGACTTGCTTGTCTTCTGAAGAGAGTGTTTGGGAGGGCTGTAAGAGTGTGTCCTGGTCTCCACCACAGGCCACTCATCATCGGGTGCCGTGGAGAGCAGCGGAGCTTACCTTGTAACAGCGGTATTTGTACAGGAGCACCAATACTAGGGTCATGACCACAATGACACTGATCATGATAGTTGCGTTTAGAATAGAGTTGAGGGCGCGCTGCCCCACTGTGTCCGTATCCTCTCTGAAGGGGGTGTAGAGCCTGAACAACAGAAACCACATGTAGTACCGCTTTCAGCATTTATGTCATTTCTAAAAACAATTCAATTAGGTGAATCTGCAAGATTACTTCATCTCAACATTTTGACTTGGTCAGAATGGATTAGATGGTGAATTATCCCCATCTACAGGTGCTGCAGGAAAACTGCATTACTTGCAATTTGCCTCTAGACGACCCACTGCACTGTCAGTACCCAACTCTCCTCTCCACCATTACTCACAGCTGCTCTCCATCCTTCTGGGTATAGAAGCTGACGGACTTTATGGTGGCCACCACCACCACCATGCAGAGCGTGACAGGGACGAACAGCATGATGACATGTTTAGCCCCATACTTCAGTGTCAACTCTTCGTCTTCGTCCTCCTCGGTCACAGTGGCCTGGGTGGGACGTGCCAAGGGAGGTTGCCCGTTCAGCTCAGTCTCCCCCCGGCCCCGCCCTCCAGTACCCCCTGCCTCAGTGTGCCGCTGCTCAGTCCCTGCACTCGACTGGGGAGGGTTCGGTTGGGCAGAGGAGGGAGGGTTGGAGATACACACCATTGGCTGTTATCACAGATAAACGATAGATAAGTAGACAGGTACTAAAGATCAACGTTCAGTATTATGTGCACTTTAGGGCATTTACATCATAAGCATAATACAACGGTTTGAAAAAATATTATTTTCAGGGACACACATTGCTCCAGCCTCCAAAAACTATTTTTGTAACAGTATAAGTAAGGAGAATATCCTGGGAATCCATACATAGAACTAAACAAGTGTGTAAGCAGCTGGGTCAAGGCAAGAGGGCCCTTAGTTCCATCCAGTGACGTTGTGCACCACATCCACATACCTATCCAACACATCTCCAGGTTTTAAGCGGGCATCACTAAGATACCCTAAATTATCATTTTAACTACTGTTCACAATAGGTATCCTTTTCTGAGCGCTATAACATGAACTATAGTTTTTTATACAATACCCAGTATAGAAATGCGAATTAGAAATAAATACTACAGAATTTTTAGGAATGCTACAGTGTCTGCTTAATGAACAAATCAAGCATATTACGGCAGTCCTGACACTTGGCCACAGTGTATGCTGCAATTTGGTTCGTTTATGAAAATGATCATTCCCACACTGTAAAATATTCTATGGATTTTTTGCAGGTGATCAAAGGACTATCACTCTTCACAACACCTGACCAATGATTAGACACATCTCAAATCAGATTAGACAAACCCAAGCAACGAGAAAGTACTATTAATGTTACTTACCACATTGTTTTGGTGAATATCCACCAAATCAGCCATTGGGTCACTGGTTGTCCGCCTCCTTTACATACAATCCAAGCTTTTTCAATCAAATGTGTCAGGATGGGGGGAAAAAACTGAAGTCAGCTGCTTTAGCATGTCAGAAATACGTGTTTAAATACTTAAGTTTAAGGTCTACAACAAATCTAAAAAATTACAAATACTTCTAGAGAACACACAAAGGCATGAATATTGTGTATGTGACATCACTTGTTTTTTTTACAACCTCAACAGTATGTATGGTGTAGCATGTAAAGTAGGGAATAACACATGTGGTACAGTGTGATATAATCAGACAGCAATAAAAGGACATGGTAGACATGGTACCCCTGATATTTAAAGCTACATCCACATACATATCCAAATCAATCTAGGATATTTTTCCACATTCTAATTCAAACTACAGAAAAGAAAGTTGTAAAACATATTTCAGATGGGACACTGATATATACAGAGCAGCACTACAAACATTCCAACCAGTTTATATTTTTACTGTTCCAAATGGCTTGCTTGTCCGTTGGATCGGTAAAAAACATTTTTTACAATAAACTAAGCATATTTCAGAAAAAAACATCAGCGGTAAATACATGTATATAATAAATAAACTATCACAAACCGCTTTACTTCGGAAGACCTTGGCAAACTCAATTAACTCAAAAAGCAATTTGGCAAGAACCAGTTTCATAACAAAAAATACCGCAGGTCTTGGTTTCCTCCATGACATAATATTGCACAAGAAACCATGTTGGGTCATTTTTTAATTTTTTATCTATGATCTAGTTTGTTAATTACAACTGCCAACTGATCGTGCCAATTATCAATAGTAACCAACTAGCCAAATTTCAAGACATTTAGAACCAAATTTTATTATTTTGGATTAAAATCCCTATGGTAGAAGATGAGTTAATTTAGAAGACATTTATGGATTATTTAATGCACCGTTTATAGAGCTAGCTGGTTAATAAATCCCTGAGCGTAACATCAATGTCCAAACCAACTTAATATGAATTTACTCTGCTGCATACTTTCAAAGACAAACTGGTTTCTTCTGCAAGAAACATTGCATCACTTTTCAGCAAACTTTCAAAGAAGGCCAATAAATAAAGAATAAATCTCTGTACACCTATGTTGGAAACTGTCATCAAAGGTGTGGCTCCATTGTACTGGACTGGATTAAATTATCATTTTAACTCTGGAAATCCTACGGATTAAATAACAAAAGTTATTTTTTACTGTACCTTTTACTGTATCAATTCAACCAATACCTAAAGCTCAGTCTTGACTATTGCAATCATTTAAATATCAGACATTCAGATATTCACATCCAAACTGTGATCCGTTTTAACTAAAAAACTGTTACCCCATTGTCCAAAAACGGTGCCTCAAAGATCAAGGTTTACAGTCATGCTGTTATGTTTTATACGTAGAAATTATTCAGATGATGTTCCTAAACGAATTCCTGGTACGATCTGAAAATACACTTAAATTTATACACAAGATACGAGCCAACTGTAACATGCCTTTGTTTAGTCTTGCCCTTCGTGTTATACTTAACGGCCAAATTTGACGGAATTTTGGTGAGACCTGAAAACTATTTGCCAAGAGTTTTAATTGTATTAATCATGGATAGCATTCATTTACACAAGTGCACTTAAAATGTCAAACTCTGGACTGGTAAAGTGGCAAACAAAAGACTGATAGATATTTTGTTAAATCATATATTGTGATTTTAGTAACATGTACAAGTTACTGAAACCGGTTAATGTCCCCCAACCCCGGAGAGACAACGCATGTTTACTGCTAAGCTGGAGTTAGAAACTTGTATTTGTATGGTGTAGTAAACTGGGTCAATTGTCAATACAGTATGGTCAAAATAACATCAGAACGTTTCAACAAAGAGCTAAGCATACGCCCTATCTAGTCAACTTACTAACTATAAAAAATTACACCTCTTGACTGACGCTGCTTAAATCATGGTACTGAGGCATGGATCTGTTTACCCAACAACACCAGAAACCCGGATAAGACGATAGAAAAACCTTAAAGCGAGTATCTTATTAACATACATATTTACGCCCACTCTTACCTATAAGTTGTTGTTTAATTGTATTTTTTCAATCCGGTTTCCAAACAGAAACTACATGAAAATGTATCTGTACTTTATTTTCTCTATCAACGTCCCGTTGTTCTTAATTGTATAGAAGCTCTGCATTACTCCAGGAAGTCCATAAAGCTGCATCCGGCGGTAATACTTCCTTTCCCGCCCATTCCCCTGTATTATAATAAAGCTATAATCAAGAGGTCAATTTTAGTCTTGGCTTTATTAAACCAACTAGATTTAATTGTACCAATGAAGCCACGTATAAATGGATTGCGGAAGCGACCTTACGCATTCATTACTAAATATCTTACAAAGCTAATTTCTACATTGATGCATATGTGTATTTTGTATTCAGAGTTTTTTTTTTAATCACCCCCCCCCCCTATAATTGGCTATAAAAAGGTACATTTGCCGAGTCCGCTCGGACTAACCTTTCAATTTAAAAACTTTTCAAAGAAGCAGAAAGCGCTATTTTTCCTATGACCAATTTACAGTATATACAGTACAGAATATAAACAATGGTGATGCCGGTAAATAATCATTAAGCATTGAAGTTACCAAGAAATAACGGGATTTAAATAATAATTATATAAATGATTGTTACCATTTCACTTATAAACGGAATTGGTTTAATAAATAATTATAGATCTAGAAAATGTCCAAACATATAGGGATATTATACTTTTGACCTACAATAGTTTAACAAGCTGTTTTGCTAGAAACCAGTGGTATTAATTAGGTTATGTTTTTAAATAAAAATGGTAGCGAATTGAAACACAGGGAAACATATAAGTTCTATCTAAAGTATGCAATATCTACTGTTGAACCTATCCGCCCCCTTCCAAGGCCCTTATTCTTCCGGTTGTGAAAGGTCACATTCCTGCTTTCATTTGTGCGGTACGGAGCAGTGTGAAGCTTAAGAGGTTGAGTTTTACTGAAATCTGCCATTTCAGTTAATATCAAACATGGTAAGAGTGTTTTTTTGTTTATTTAAAGTAACGATAGGTTTGTTTGAGATATTACAAGCTACTTGCTCACTAATGTGCTCTCTATCGTAATGCATTAATCTTAACTAGTTGTTCAACTAGGCCTTTGACTATGTACATAAGGACTGTATTTCATGGATGGGAAGTATCACTTGTGACTTGTCCGGGTTTCATTAGCCGCCTAAGAATGATACCCACTTGATTGTCCATTCACGGATGGAATGTTGTTTTCAAATGAACTACAAAATATTATTTACGAGCTTCTTTACATTCATTAGCAGTTGCTTCTTAGTTAACGCGGCATCTCTTATTTAGCGTAAAGGGGACGGTAGCATGGCTCAGGGTTAGTCTAGGGACCAAACGTGTCGTTATGATGAATGAGGCTATACTATACAATCCAAATCGTACCTGAAGTCGGGCGTAAAATATTGCTTTAAATCTCCGCTAATTGTAACATGACAAATTTGAGTTAAATTGTTGCATTCTGTGTTGTGTAACTATTGTTAATTATTAGACTATTAACAGTAAATTACCAAGATGCTTGTATCGTGTGAGTTAATATGAACCTTTTTGTCTGTTTAGTCTCACACAATCCTGTTGGTTCAGCCTACTAAGAGGCCTGAGGGAAGAACATATGCGGATTATGAATCTGTTAACGAGTGTATGGAAGGTAAGTAAAAATTAGCTTTCTTAACCCTTGTCCTGCATACACTCACCCAGCAGTTGTGAGCTGCTTTGTGTCAAGAAGTTAAGTGTGCATTAACTAGTTTTCCATTTTCTTAACGTATAACAATGTGCTTTTGCGGTAATATATTATTATTTTATATATTTATATTTAACTTAGTTTTTCAGGTGAGAATCATAATAGACATAAAGTGGTTGTTTTACAGTATGTTTACTAATCAGATGGATTTCTGTCCTGAAGTGACAGTCGTCTTTCCTGTGTAGTCACTATGTTTTGTCTTTTGGTGTATTCATAATTAGGTTTTCCTAACTGTCTATCATAATTAGTGGCAATCTGGGAATGCTTCACACTCACTTATAATTGTTCCTTCCTCAGGAGTTTGTAAAATGTATGAAGAGCACCTGAAGAGAATGAATCCAAACAGTCCATCAATCACATATGACATTAGTCAGTTGTTTGATTTTATCGATGACTTGGCAGACCTCAGCTGTTTGGTGTAAGTGCCTAAAGTTATCTGTTGATTCATTCCTGGAAGACAAACTCGTGTGTTTCCCCTCTAGGACGGTCAGGAACAGGAAAATGGTTCCATTAGGAAAAAGTATTGCCATCAATGAATTTTCCAATTTAAAAATATATTTATGTGTCTCATGTATGCTTTTAGTAATCTCTTGTTTGCGTAACGTAGGGATGATTCTGTCTTAATTGTGAATTTTAATTACGGTGACTGGGTCCTTAAATATCATTGGTCAACAATATGCATCTCCTCTTTAGATTTGGAAAATGGGTACAGTAAAAAATGGGCGGCCAAAAAAAGCACTGTGGATATGAACGGCTCTGTTTTCCCTTAGGTATCGTGCGGACACGCAGACATACCAGCCCTACAACAAGGACTGGATCAAGGAGAAGATCTATGTACTTCTGCGCCGCCAGGCTCAGCAGGCTGGGAAGTGAAACAGCTGTTGCAAAGGTTTGGGTGGGCAGTTGTTGTTCATTGTAATATAAAATTAACTTGTTGATTCTTTAGAAGGGTGCCTGTTTTTGTAGTAGGAAAGGTATGGGTGATTTTTATCTTTGCTTTAAATATGCTTTTATATTTAATGTGTTTTGCCCTTTTTGTTGTTACATTAAATAAATAAAAATTGTTTTAGTATTGTGTGCGGGTAAATTCCTTTCCCAAATCACTTTACATTTACATTTTAATAATTTAGTATGTTTATAGCAGCTGTGTACAATATGTATAGCATACATCTAACTTATTCATTCTCTGGGCTCTCATCAGTGTAAATCAGCTTTACTATCGACAGAGGTACATTCAGAAGACTTAAACGTAAGATATTCAGAAAGGTAACAGAAGCAGAATATTTTTCTGTCTGTTAAATAAACTGACACTAATTTGTTTAGTAAAGAAATTGGGTTGGTTTAATCCAAGCTCGGCAGCATTAACTCATTTTCTTTCAAATCATTTTTTTCTGGGATGGAAGTTTGGCAGACCGCTTAACTTTGGGAAGCATTTGATAACTACAGTTAATTCCAAGAGCGCTCTAAATAATCTTTTGGAACTAAGGTTCCCAACGCAGATGGGATAACTATATTTGCTACTGTGCCGTAGGGCTGTAAAGAGTATGTTGGTGCTATGTTAGCTCAGGAAATATGTGCGCTCACAAGTATGAGTTGTGGGCAATGATCTATTGAACATGGATTATGTAACACCATATTCTAAATATCTGGGCTTGTGGAATTAATATACAGATGATAGATGTACATAATTGAATTTTTTATTAAACACTGAATTTCATGTTATTGGTAAGTTACTTTTTTGTTATTGAAACTAAATTAAATGCATAATATTCTCCAACATATGTACCCATTGCATTGAGCTGTTTTTATAGTAATTTGAATTTCCTTCCCAGTACATTTCCTTGTTTTAAGGTAATCCACATATTACGTGTTTGTTACTTGACAACAGATCCTTAATTGTTTTTAGGCCCTATGATCTTCGAAAACAAATTTTGCTTGGCCAAAGCAAGTGACTATTGGGATCATCTAAACTGGTACACAATATTATTGTCTGGAATCTTCATTTTTGTGTGTGGATCTTACGTTGTGGTCTTTGTGTCAACTCATAAATATAATTGACATTCTCATTCCTAATTCTGGTGTAGATATGTTACATATTTTTTTCATTTCAGCGCATGAAGCATCATTTTTCCCATGCTGTCTCAGAATTGTTTTAAAATTAACTTTAAAAAAAACCTGAAGAACAAATTACGCTAAAAAATGGAATAGAAAGAAAACGGAATTATATAATTAAACTAAAATGGCATGTACGAAATAATAAAAGAAAATAAATTGAAATAAAACTAAAAATCGCAGACATGAAAACTAATATAGCATTTTAACATGGTGCGTTTGTAAGTGTACGAGGATATTTCAATAGGAGAGTTGACCTTTAATGTATTTTAGTAGTTTTTCTTTGCCTCGTTGTTTCTGTTTAAAAAGTTAACGTCCGTGAAACAACTCAAAAGCATGGACAGAATGTTTGACTGTAAATACTGTATATTAGGTTGTAGGCTACCTAAAACCAAAATAAAAACGTAGTGTAGTTTAATCTTATACTCATTCAAAAAGCTATAATCTAGTGATGTAAAAGTAAATTGATCAGAATAGAAACTGAAGTTTTTATTTTTTTAAACTATTTGGCACATATATAATCTTAAAAAGAAAATAGTTGGAGTAAATTAGATTGTGCGAATGACCTGTTCTTACAGAACCGTACATACCTACAGAACATGCGTTTGAATATAAACGAAATGGGTAGCCTATAATACTTGAAGCAACAATGTCAAAGGGTTAATTAATACATTAATTTTTTTTCTACGCTACTCATTTTATGAACATATGCATTAGGGAGTTTATATAAAACACGGCAGTTGAGCAATATAAGCAAATGTCAAGAATATTATTATTTTATGTAAAGTATGTATGTATATCATAGTATATTCACTTTATAGATTCAGAAAACCTTACAAAACCCGGAAAATTGCAAGAATAAAAAACAAAATTCGGATATACACATTTTTATTTATTTTCTAATTCCTGTGAATATAATTGACAGCACAGAAGATAAAGGTTTACACCAAGATGCACTGAAATTGAAAAAAGCGACCAGTGCCTCGCTTTTACAAGTTCGAGAGAACTCACTGAAGACACTTGTAAGTGACCACATTGCGCGTGAGCACAAGATGTAAGGGAATGCGTTTTCTGTTTTGTGAGACAGTAGAACACATTTATATCAATTTTTGTATTTAGTTTTTTTTTATTAGTTGTTCATTCCGCTGTAAATGCGGTCGGTGTTAAGAAAGTTCAACACAGTAATAATCAATTTCAGGTCACCCAATCAGCTTCATATTGGTTTATACCATCTTGAAATGTCACATTCAACATATATTTAAATACCGCATGATTGTATATCATTTTCAACAAAATGGTAAACCCCTCTTAATTGTTTAGTACTAGATTAACTGGCCATCTGAATAATCTAATCTAATAGAATAGTGCGTGTTTGTGGTTTTGCGTTTTAAGTTTTTCCCACACCGTCCCCTTTAATACTTTAAAATACTATTACCATATTACCAAACCCCTTACCGTAATTTTATTGACCGCAAACTAGCCATGCTAATTGATACAAGTTAGATTCCATAAGATACATTTTTAATGTCTATAAACTGGCTTTGACGCGTAGCTGCATGCAGTAGGTGCCCAATGGCCACCTCAACTAGTTGCATTGCTTTGTTTACAGAAGCAAGATAAATTGTAGGCAATTCAATATATTTTAAGGTCCACTCGAAAATGCAATGTCTTGTACGGGAGGACGGTGACCAACAAAATCTCATCGAACACTTCTAAATAGGACTTGGCCCAGAAGAGATAATAATGCCATTCAATTGTTCAATTTTTATTCCAGTGATTAGCAACAAAAAAGCGGAAGATTTCTAGGGGCGTTGTAATTTTTACTATGCTATTGAGGTCGTAGTCTCTAATAGTCCTGTCCTTGATGAGTACACCTGGACAGATAGTTTAGGCACTGAAGTTTCAAAATGAATTTTGTGTGGAAATTTGTAGATGGTCAAAATTTCCCACATTTGTAAATATCATACAGTCCTTCATTATTTCGTCTGCTTGCATTTTCCTCATTGCATGGCAGGGAAAGGGAAAACCTGGGAAACGCTTTTTCTAAGCATTGCTGTAAACAAATCAATTATTTTAATATCTATGTGTTTCCATGCCATATGCCCACTACCCGGGACCCTTCTCATAGCACCAGTGTTTGCATAACACTTTTGATTAAAGCAACATTTTGAATCCTTAAGAAGGTGTCCTTGGCCAAGTTGTCACTGGGTATCAAGACCATTGGACATGGTTCATTTATGATTCCCATAACCAGCAAGCCACCGCCACCTCAGTAGCCAACCATACATTTAACCGAATACAACTTTCCTTTAAATTTGTTTTCTAATTGTAGATTTCATTGTTTGGGCCTGCTCTTCACCTGTTGAATGTACTCAACCTTCTATCTATTCCAAACATAATACTTGGCTGTGCAGGAATAGAAGTTTCAGCAGTGTTACTCAGAATTAATGGAATTAAAATGACACCATATATCAATGTAAATATTGGATCTGCTTTGCAAATGGGACACATTTGATCTCTCCATCTCTAACTTACGGTTAGGAAGTGAAAGAGGTTTACGCTATACAGTAACTATAGAGTAACAATGCGCTGCAAGTGGAAAAGTACCCCCTCTATTTTAATAACTTTTTTCAGTTTAAATAATCCGTTTTCCAAATTAAACGCTCTGTTTCGCTTGACTAGTGTCTCCCAAAAGTTGGATAGCTGACCGTGGGTCACGTCAATTGATTTTTATTATTTGATCTTTATATTTTGCTTTATTATTTTATAATAAGTAAGTAATATATCAGTAAAAATATTTTTTAATTAAGCTATTCGCCTGCTATAAACATAACTCGTCTTATTCGTGCAATTTAAAACATAGTAGTAGTACCTAATGGAAAAAATATTTTACTGAGAAAAGAGAAAGATATTGTAAAATGACATTTAACTAAACTTTTGTTTGCGTGTTTATTTAGAATAATAAAACTGATTCTCAAAGAGAATAGAAATGAATATGATTTGACCTGCATAAATGTAAAGTATACGCCTCCTTTGCGCTTTTAAACACTACCAACTGTCAGTCATCGCCGAGTTAGCCAATCCTGTGACAGAAGAACCCCTCGTTGTTCGAGAAGAGGTATTGATTTTCACACATGACGGACCTCGCGGGAGAAGCCCATTGATTCTCACCTATATATACATTTATCGTTTGAATATTTCGTTCATATTTTATAGCTGTAGCTACATTACATTTATAGAATAATATTTTCATGGCGCATTTTATACCATCTATTTTATTTCTTGAATCCGTTCAAAATATTTTTTATAACAAAATGCATATTAGGTATGTTGTATTTGTAGAATTCTATATTCATGATCGAAATACGTATTAATGTTCAAAAACAATACGTGATACAATATGATGCTTAAGGCATTGTCGAATTGATGTATACAACAAGATGTGTTATTGTCAGAGCGATTCGCCTGTGCTGGAAGCTGCGAGGGCTGTGAACAGTCAGCTGTATCATTAAAAATAGGCAGGGTTAAGGAGCCTGAAATTGGAGGTTCTGAAAATAGTTCTTTGAAGATTCATTGGGCTTTGAACTCGTGTATTTGAAAAATAGTCTCCTTTTGTTATTGCGCTGTAACGATAATCTGGCTCTCAGTCAGAGCGGGGATTTTTAAAACGGCTTGTGTTGCGTTAGAGATCCGAGGAGCCATGCTTCCCCATCTCCCATTCAGCGCTGAAGGACGCAAAGGCAGCTCAGCCCCATCGCTTCACTCTTTTTCCCACCTTTGTGTTCTGATCTCCTCTCAATCCTGCGTCTCACCCACCCCAATCCCCCACTACCCCCCTTCCCCTTAGCATCTGAAAAGACTCGATGGCGCAGAGGCCCGCCTGACAGGACAATAACCCACAAAACGCGGTGAGTGTTTTTTTTTTTTTTTTTTAGTTAAATTACAAAATTACCCAGAACAGGATCGAGGACAACTGCGAAGGAGGCGGTAATATAGTGATATTTGCAATGGGATCCTTTATGTTGCTGCGAAGGCTGCAGTAAGCATTAGCCACCTCCGGGTTGCTTTTTGGTGACAATCATTCGAGGAGCAGCAGTCTGTACCTATTGAATATGTGCTTTGAATGTGCGAGCCTGCCCCGATTGTTTTCCATGATGTGTTGATTATTAGCGTTCCTACACACCAATGTCCACTGATGCCTGTTGTCCATTTCGGGAACCGACTCGAGGTCTTGCTGGGTACCCACTGGTTCGGTCCCACTGGCTGTTGGCGCAGAACTCTACACACTGTGTCTATCTGTGTGTGTGTGTGGGGGGGGGGGGGGGGGGGGTAAATGGGGTTGTTGCAGGTTGTAAACAAATATAATAACCCAAATGAGCAACCTGGGGGGGAGGTTGGGGAGGTCTGCCCC